>ML826774.1:30454-62758 GCA_009831015.1 Picea engelmannii
GACTTGGTCATGAAGCTCTTCTCTGTTACCCTTTATGATGCTGCAAGACGTTGGTATCTTGGCCTGCCTGATGGAAGCATTAAGACCATGGATAGACTTGAAGAAATCTTCCTCAGAAGGTGGAGTATCAAAGAAGACCCGAACATGCTGCTCACCCGACTAAATGGCATTGCCAGACGTGAGAATGAATCCATTCGGGAGTTTCATACCAGGTTCGAAGCTTTACTCCAACGAATTCCCCCAAGCCATCATCTGAAAGATGATTACCTTGTTCACATTTATACTAGATCTTTCAATGGCCAATTAGGGTATCTCCTCAGAGACAAAGATCCTCAATCCATTCAAGAAGCCCAAGAGCTTGCAACAAAGATTGAAGGAAATCTTCTTTCGTCCAAGATTGAGCCTTTTGCCAACCCTAGGGGGAAATAGACATCAAGCAGAAAACAGTACACAATGATGAGCCTGCTTCGGATCTTTGCACCAGTATCAGTAAGCTACAAGCTTCAGTAGATAGCATCATGAAGAATCAAGAGGAAATGATGAACCGAATTGTGAGACTTGAGAAGTCCCAGACCCAGGCGCCCAGACCTCCATTCAAAGGGCCATTCCAAAAAGGGAATCAAAATTACAAACCGAAGAATGAAAATGAAGTCCCAAATACTCTGGCCTTTGCAAATGCTGTTGATGAAAATCCCTGGTGTCTGGAGTGCAGTGAAGCACATTGGGAGAACGAGTGTCCTTATAACACCATCCAACAACAAGTTAACAACTTTGACTGCTTCTTAGATTTCCCTCAGATAAACATCACTGATGCAGAACATCAACAAGCCCTGAAGGAAGCAGCCCGAGCAGCAAGGTTAGCAATAATCAACAACTTGGACCAAGAATCACGAGAAAAGCTAAAGAAGCAGGAAGTCCAAGTATATCGGAGAAGGAACCCAAGCCAACCTACAAGTGATCAGTCAAAGTCTTCTGAAGTTCCTCCTCCTAAAAATCCCAAAGCTGACAAGATCACCCTTGATTTTGACCTCGAAGGAGCTTTGGCGAAGATGCATGTGAACGTTCCTCTGAAAGAAGCCATTAAGATCCCTTCTATTAAAGAACGCTTCAACACCTTCTTTTCAGAAACGGCTGAGCCTATGGACCCCCCGATTATGTTACAAGCTGAGCATTTCAGAATCAATTACGGTGAAAATCCTCCTTTCTTCATGACTCTTATGATGAACAATAAATATCTCAATAATTGCATGCTGGATACAGGTGCTGGCGCAAACATGATGTCTCTTAAAGTCATGCAGCAGATGGGCCTGAAGGTAACCAGGCCTTATAGAAACGTGTGTGGATTTGAATCCAAAGCTATACCCACACATGGTGTAATTGAAAACATAGAAGTACAACTGAAGGAATTCCCCGAGAAGACAGTTCACATAGACATTATAGTTGTTGATGTCCCGGATGTATGGAGAATGCTTTTGTCTAGGAAGTTTGGTGCAATGATAGGCGGGTCCCTTGAGATGGATCTCACCTTTCTGCGGTTGCCTCTGAAAGATGGAACATCTGGACGACTACTCAATATGCCGATAACCAGAACTCATGTGCAAGATGTTGTTCCTACTGTGAATGAAGCACGGAAAGATGTGGTACAAACTCTTCAAGAGTATTCTCCGGAAGACATGCCATTTACTACGGAAGAAGACTTTGACCAGATTGAGTGGCCCAAGAAAGAAGAGTATCAACAACTCCTAGATCAGTTTCAGAACAAAGAAGTAGGGACAGTGAAAATACTAAAAAAACCAAAGAATGAAGAAGACGTACAAATACATCCGTCCCAGCAAGAAACTTTTACTCCAGAAGCCCACCCACCTCCCTCAGTACAATACACTAGGGTTGTTCAAGTGTTTATTGAGAAGTAATATTATAAGCCATAGTCATTATTGCAATCATTGACTTCGTCAATAATTACTGCTATTTATGCTCATGTATATTAAATGTTGATAGTCATTAATCTATGAAGTACTAACCACTATTTGCATGCATTAGTTTTATTGTTGCCTTGTCTCGCAAACAGGTGCCTTTTCTATGGTTTATCTTCATTTTGACTATCTTCTTGGCGATAATCTGTGAAAGGGAAAACTTGCCTTGATCCTTTGAGCCTTTGCCCTTTCAAAACCCCAGATTGCCAGGGACGTCTCCCTTGGGCCTAGCCACCCTAAATAGAAAGAGCCCCCCATCGAGGTGACAGTGGGTGGGGAAGCTCCTGTTACGCCAGTTTGACCCTTACCTTCTCAGCTACTTGACCTAAGCTACAAACTGAGCGATAACAGGCACAATGTCAACCACCAAGGGAAAAAGGCATAATGTCCAAGCACATATCATGAAATCTAGAGCAATCTAAGATACAACATAATCAAATGGCTCAGATATTGAAATGATCCTCACCATAATACTGACTTGTACCTCATGGAGCAAGGCCCACTGCTTTTTGGAAGCCAACTGGTGTGGTGGATGCCATCTGTAAACCTATGACCATCTATGGTGGTGAGTAGGTTTTCCATCTGTGCAAATGATACTTCTGGTCATGTAGTCTCTCGACACTCCATATCTGCAACCTGAGGGCCTCGAGACATCATCTCCTTAGTTATCCACAAAATGGGGATAACAAACCCCATGCCCAAAATTCTTACCCCATCCACTTCATCTTCTTCGCATGGCTTAGAGAGGGTCCACCCGGGAAACACTCCTTGACTTGAGGAATGAATCACCCAATAGGTCAGTGGTCACCTTGACAACCCTCCCATACCTAAACTTGGCAAATTGCATAGGGTCTTTGAGCACTTGCTAATTTGATGAGGTAGTTTTGATGCACATGTTTAGGTGGCTCTTGTATTAAATGTGATTTTACTTGCCATGATACATTTGACTTGAGACCCTTGGAGGGTGCACTCATCTGTCTTTGCAAGACCTTGTTTGATGGACGTTTGGGAGGAACAAGCCCAGCTTGGGCCTTCATTGGGGCAGAAACCCCACAAGTTGGATGCCATGACCCAGAATTTGGAGGCAAGACAGAGGATGGACGTTGCTTTTGGAGGCAAGGGAGGAGACCTTGGATTTGACACCTAGCCCAACGACTTGCTTTTGGAGGCTAAAACGTTGTATTTTGGGCCTAGACGTCTTGACTAGGGCTAGGGTTTGGTAGTGATGATGATGACTTGTTGCAGGATTGGCATGTTTTGATGAAGAGAAGTCCTTGCACCATGGAGACAAGGCCTTGGGAGGCCCAACGACTTCACCTTCAACCTCAACGACTTGCTAAATATGCCAATACGTCACCCTAGAAGGGGTTGACGTTACCCTTAGGGTTTCTTTTTGTGCAAAATTCAAGTTAAAATCAAATTACTTTGTAAAGGGGCAAGACAAAGGGGGTTGGCCCCCTTATTTTGTGGTTTACCCTAACTAAATGTGGACAAGCACTTTTAGAGGTTTTGTATAAATAATGATCAAATTCATTTCATTTTTATGATAACTCTCTCATGTGAGAAGAGCTACTAGGCTGAAATTTTCGCCCCGCTTGGGAAAACTTCATCTCTCTCTCTTATGCTATGGTTTATACTTGTGTTGTGGATCTAAGTAGTTCGCTATCTCTTGGAGGCTATTCTTTTGATATGGTGATGAAATTTTCTTGGTGAATAAGAGTTTATCTTGCATTTCTCTTGGAATTGGTAAGAAAAATCTGCATATTGTTAATTATTCTTGCTTGTTTCATGGTTGTTCTTGGCTAGATCCCTGGAGGAGTATAAGGGCATACACCCTCCACCAAGTTTATCATTATTGTTTATTGAATAAGCCATTGTGAAGTTTGCTAGGAGGAGTTAAAGGGCTTACACCCTCCTAGATTTACCTTGTTAGGGATACTTGCTCTAGGGAGTAAAAGGGCTTACACCCCTAGAGAAGTGGTAGACCTAACCTAATACAAGAAGACTCCATATAACCCATTTGGCAAGGAACTAATCTAGTTTTTCATTGGAGAAATAAATTACTTGCATTGGTACACGTGATTTTGAGAGATATCAAATTTGTTTAAGTTGGAATCTTTTCTTAGTGTCTTAATCTTGCTCAAGCCACTAAGGCGTCTTGATTGGCCTAGTGGTTCTCTAGTTATAATCAAATAAAATCTACAAACATTAGGGATGCAAAAAAGCCCATTCAAACTCTCGCTTTAACTTGCTTTTTTTTTTCAACTGTGAAAAATTGCTAGGAAGCCATTATTTTTGTTCTATTGGCTATTAGCTAACTTTTTGACAGTTTACTTGCTCTTTTTTATGGTTGAAATTTGCTGCTGTAGAAAATATTTGCTACAGCCACTTGGTTGTTACTATAATTCTTTGAAAACACTATCTAACAAACCTTTTTTACCATCAAAGTTTGTGCTAAAGTATTGGAACATTATCTACTTGTTTAGTGCTTCATTGTCCAATAACTATTTGATAATTTTGATGGTTAATTTAGCAGTAACAAGCTCTTATTCTTGCTAATATATATTCTTGTTTACTACTGCAATATTGGAAACAAGCTTCTCTTGCTTGTCCACTTGACTATTAAGCTTGTATCTTGGTCATTTGTCTTGTCTCGGGCAGGTTTGACACTATGGTGCAGGTACTCAAGTCTTTGGCAACCATTTTTCATCCACAAGACTCATTTCCAAGCTCTCATCCTTCTTCCATCATTGACCTAAGGGGTTCCTCTCATTATCTCTCCACCTTCCGTCTCAATCCCCCTAGGGTCACCGGGATTCCCCCCTTATGTAGGATTTCTCCTTCACTAAAGTGAGGGGAGTACCTATCTAAGGTGACAGTGGGTAGGTATTCCCATAGTTGTCCCACCTTTGTAGATTGGGTCGGGATTTGCGCAACCTACAATCTGTGCGATAACATGGCCCTTTCGAGATAATGGAGAAGGTGGGTGATAAAGCCTATAGACTTACTCTGCCCCCATACATGCGCATTTACTCAATAGTAAATGTGGAGAACATCAAACTCTACGAGACTTCCATGTTGGATCAAGAGGAGGAGCATATCCTACCTTCCATAGCACCAGATGCTCAAGCAGAGTTGGCAGAAGACACGATTTTGCAGAAGCTGTCCAGAACTACAAGACAAGGGCACCATGACCTTTGGTAGATTGGGTTGAAAGGACAACTTCCAGGCAATGCAAAGAGGTACTCCAGGGAGAAGGTAGAGGAAAAATTTATTCACTTCATTGAGTAAATTTTTTGGGGACCAAAATCCTCCCTAAATGGGGAGATATGATCTGAATTGGATCATTATATTATTTTTCATCTATCTCGATGCTTTATGGGTGAAAAAATTGGAGGAATCAACTTGCAGAGCCATTTTAGCGACTAGTCCCAATTTGGAAATTTGGGTCCAAAAAATTGTTTGAAATATTCCAAAGCCATTTTGAGTCATCAAACGACACTTTTTTGTGGTCCAAACCTAACTATAGAGGAAGAAGCTATATTCTACACACCAATACCTTTCCAACGGTACAAGAATCTCCTCAATCGGAGTTTGTATGTGAAAGGTATGCCTCTCGCAAGTTGACCTACCGTATTGATCACCATGGTGTGAGTGGATGCCACGTCAACCCCCATTACTTAAACGTGTGGGGCTATCCATGTAGTGGATTTTCTAGAACATTCTAGAAGGTCCAAACCTAATCACTAATTGAGGGTTGAGGAAGTTAATACCCTAACCCTAGATGGCTATCAGGCTATGTTAAATATTGGGTCGCTAGGAGGAGAAGGGGTTCCATTCTTTTGCATTATATCTTGTTCCATAGCTGAGCAAAACATTTGAGAGTGGTACTCTGTGAGCATAACAGAGGAGGAGAGATTATATAGCAGCCATATAGGCCACAATGTCAAAGGCAACTCCACAGAGAGTGCCTCTTTCTTTGTACTTGGATTTGAAGAAAAGAGAGCAGAGCGGCCTCACCTTCTAGTTGGGTTTTCTCCCGTATGGGGTTTCCCAAGTCATATATTTTGTTTATTTGTGGATGGTGTGTGAATATTTATTTCTATCCTCTATGTTCCGCATTTCATCTATTTCATAAATTTTAAGTAGAAATCCGTAATTAAAGAATATGAGATCTAAAGAAAATTAACCTTCATAGTAAAGATTTCAATATTTTATTAGATCTGTTGTGACGAACTTTCCAGTGGAATATCCATGAAATTTTACAAATCAGTAATCCAAATCAAGCATTCATTCACCGAATCAGAGCCTGGTAGGCATGGACTCTCATGTTAAAAAACTAAGAGAGAAATATTAAATACAACACAAAATCCACACACATAGAAATACCAGCAAGCACATAAAGACAATATTTACCCTGGAAACCCTTAATTGGGAAAACCAACACTCAAGATATATTTATTGACCTTATCCAAGCTAGTTATTGGCCAAACACTAGGCCACTTAAAGCATATTACAATGAAGTTCTTCAAGCCTTTAAATAAGCTTCATCACATCAAATATCATGGGAAATAACATGGCCCCATAAACCAACAACAATAAAACAATCAATGAAAATATCAAGGTTATCTTATTTACTCTATGGACGAGTCAAGATTAACCCAACATTACCCCCTTTAAACTTGACTTGGGATATTCACCTATCCCCCTCAAAGTTTAATTACCAGGGATCCGGGAATACAATATGCCCCCCCTATCACCTAGGTCTACTTCTAGAATTTATACCGGTGAAACAGTAAACCGGGGGTATGCATGCCTAAATAGGTCTTACATCCATATGCCCATTTACATATGATAAAATTTGTCTCCATAAATAATGATTACAAGTGTATCCTTGAGAAAATGATGCTTGAAGCATCTACCTGCTTCTTTTCTCACATTCCTCTCTGCTCCAAATACAGTGAACCATATTAAGCACTCCTTAACAGAGTAATTCTTTATATGCCATTCTATGTGTACTTCCACCTGTGCTCCATTTCCATGTGCCATTCACCATGGTTCATAAACCCATAAAAGACCCAAGCCATTCTCGTTACAGAGTTACTGAGCTCTAATACCACATGTTAAAAAACCGAGAAAACTGGCACTAAAGATATATATCTTTATTGAGCTTAACCAAGTTGGCCGCTGGCCAAACACCAAGCCATTTGAGGCATCTAACAATGAAGTTCTTCAAGCCTTTAAATAGGCTTCATCACATCAAAGACCATGGGAAATACCATGGGTACCTAATACCATGGGCCCGTAAACTACCAATAGTAAACCAATCAATGACAATATCAAGGTTATCTTATTTATTCTATGACCGAGTCAAGATTAACCCAACAGTGGCAATAACAACTTGTCCTCTTAACCACCCAAGCTAAACCCAATTGACTACTCGTAAGTTTTATACCAAGTTGGCTTATTAGTAAGTCTTATATTGCCCATATGGATAGGGTGTACCACTACTCAAAGGATGTAGAGGTGAGCTAATGGGCTTTTACCATCGACCCTCTACTAAGAGAAGCTCAAATCTGCCTTTAAAGAGAAGGTGATTTGGAGCATGTCGTGGGTCACTAAAAATGTATACAAAGTCTTGTTAACAATGACTATGCAGACCTCCCAAACAATGGTGCAAACATAGGTGTCTAATAAGCAAGGGCTTGTGTTTGAATCCTAAGACTAAAAAACTATAGGTTGAAAAAGACCTACTTCACAGTGTAGAGGTTTTGTAGTACTCTTACTTAAAAAAGAATTATTCCTTTGCATATATAACGAGTATTGTAATTTTGTTATTTTTTCAGTGCAAATAATATTGTACAAAAGTATGATTTTGTTTGTTATTACATGAAGTGGTTTGACAGCGAAGTTAAGGGACATTCCAAGAGAGTGTTCTACAGCCCAGTATGGGGGAGATGTTGTCACATAACGTTATGTTGCGTAATGTATGTGACAAAAATAAATTTACAAACATAGATATGTTTGTGACAACATCTCAAAATATTACACCAGCATAAATCCATTTTAAACCCGGATCTATCAAGCACTGAAAGTGGTCAAATTTCTTAAGGTGTAATTTTTTTTTATCATTTAATATGAACGAATATATACATCACACAGAATTAAATGATAAAAATATTTATATAATAAGAAATTTGATCTGTCTTGGTGCTCAATAGATCTGGGTTTAAGATAGATGTATGCTACTGACAAGCAATTCAGGATTATAACAGAACAGCAAACGCAAGCATAACACACAACTGTATCAACTGTGTCAGAGTCAGAAATAGAAACCTGCAATTGGGCAAGAACTATTTTTACAGCCAAGTAGGTGAAGAAATTGTGAAGCTGGCCTGCTGCTTTGGCCTCTGGCGACATCTCTGGAAAACCTGCAAATTGCAAATTAAAATGACGAGGTATAGCGAAATGAATCAAAACTCAGATTGAAATAAGAAGAAACTATAATTGTTATGAAAATACAATTTGAAAATAAACTGAACCGAAAAAATGCACTAATAAACTAATTGGAAGCTATCACACTACCAGGAACGAACATCTTATGGCAACGAATAGGACTTGATCTGGGACATACTCTGTAGGCTGGGAATCTATTAGAACTGAACCTTCTGCACGAAGAGTAAACTGGGGAGCTAATGAAACCAGGTGAAATTGGACACAAAAGAAGCTTTGGAATCACCATTGCTTAAGATATTTGCCTGTAGCTAGAGCTAGATTTTGAATTTGTCAAGAAAGGTAACAGTGGTGTATATAAGAGTAAGATATCCTAGTTTGCTGGTTTCAGAAATATAGGAAAATTACATTTACATTTAGTATTTCACTTGACCCCACTCGGCCCGCTGAGAGATTGGACGCCAAATAACAACGTCCACAAGTACATATAGTGCTGAAATATCATATATCAGCAATTAAAAAATTAGGAATAGACGAGCACACAAGTAATTCTTTAAGAAGCCATTGATAAAAATAAATAATTAGACTGTGTCCTCAAAGTTTAAATGTATCTAGGTAGAAAATAGATAGATCTTCGCAATCGGTATTCTCTTTCCTTTCAATGAAATTAATCATGGTAAAATTAGACAATAGAAATTTTAAGTGCATTTTATAAGTCGGCGTAAAAATTAAGATTCATATAATATGATTTTTTCAATTAAATTGTATAATATAGATTTAGGTAAACTAATATTTTCAGGAGAGAATTTACTCTACAATCAATTCCATTTTTATTGTTTGAGTGTTTAAAAGAACTATTTATACTCCCATTAACTTTAAATTGATTTTTTTTTTAATTATAAAATAAAATAGTAATTAAAATGATTGTATATTATTTTTTCTTTTATAATAAAATAAAATAGTAATTAAAGTGATTGTATATTATTTATTTTTTTATAATAAAATAGGTTATTAGGAATAAAATTAAATTTATTACATTGAGTAAAATATTAAATGAATATGTATGTCTACTTTGTTTTATCTTCTCCTTTATAAAATGTGTTATGTATGCTAAATAATAAATAGTTAATAATAAACATGATAATAAATAATTAAATACATTATTTTTAAATTCTCTAAATACATTTTTAAATACATTATAAATAGTTTTTTTAATTTTGTCTTTTTTTTTTCACAACATAAAGAAGAAATCTGATTACAATGTTCTTAATTATACACCCAAAAAATTTAATAAAAACTGAAATTGAACATTTTAAGGGAATGTTGGTTCTTTCTTCTTCTCTTTTCATGAAATTTGATTACAATGTTCCTAATTATACACCCAAAAGATTTAATAAAGATTGAAATTGAACATTTTATGGGAATGTTGGTTTTCTCCTTTCTCTTTTCATGAAAGAGAAATTTGATTACAATGTTTCTAATTTAATATTTAATAAAGAGTGAAATTAAACATTTTCACAAAGAAAAAATTTAATTATAATATTCTTAATTATACACCCAAAAGATTTAATAAAGATTGAAACTGAACATTTTATGGGAATGCTGGTTTTTTCCTCTCTCCTCTTTCTTTTGATGAACAAGAAATTTGTTTACAATGTTTCTAATTTAAGATTTAATAAAGAGTGAAATTGAACATTTTATTGAGAATTTTGTTTAGTAAACAGATCCAATGACACAACCTTTTATGGTTTAAGGTATTATGTTTTTATCTTTTTAATAATAAGAAGAAGAAATTTTATTAGAGTTATAATTCAAAATATAATGCTATGGTTTTCATTATAAGATTCTTATGGAAACTTATTTTTAATATGGTAATTAAACCATTTATACTTAAAAAAAATGATTTATTTAATAAAAATGTAATCGTAGTACGACCTCAATCAAACCCATAAAATTAGATCATGCATCTTAAGGGTGGACTCCTCATAATTGGTGGGTTGTATTTTTCCAAATGGCCCTTGGGAGTTGTATCTTTGAAATGACCTTAGGGTTCTATTTAATTTTCCAAACCCATAGTATCTGAGTTCCAAATAAAATCCTTATAGCTACAAAATGACTAGCTTACATAGATATGAACAAAGATATAACCCAAAACACAACATTCCATAATACTACTTACGAGGGTGAAAACCACTTCATAGGCATGATGCATTCTATCTAAATGTCCCATCACTCAATAAGTGAATACGCTTCTTGTAATATCCCCAGGTTGTAAATGTGTATATGTACATATGTTTTTATAAGTTGGTGAGCTGGTATGGATTTTGGGCCAAAGTTCTTGTGTGATATTAGGCCAAAGAGCTTGTATGTTGAAAGGTCGGTAAGCCTAGCATTTTACATTTTAATCACACTCATGATATTAGTAAAATGAATCATTGTTGTAGACTAAGTCAGACAAAAGAGTATGGGGGGCTAGGACTCCACGATAGGGAAAGGGGCCTAGGGATTATTAAAAGGAGCTAAGTCGGGGGTTTAAGCTAAGGAATATAATAATATATTCTTAAGTCCTAAGTCTTTATTCATATGTTTTTATCTTAAGTGCCTAAAGGTGGGACAAAATCCAAGTGAAGGGAAAAGGGGTCCTTATATGCCACTTGTCAATTTTAAACATTGCATATATAAACTTTGGACTTGGTGAGAAAGTCATTCCATTCTACCATTCCAATGATTATGGTTACCTTGGCATGTCGGGTGTGAGCTAGGGAACCACAGTAACCATGTTTCCTTGTGAACCTTAAGAGTCCTAGGTGGATTTGGGTGAACAATTCTCCTTGGGTTTCCTTGGCAAAGGCGAGAACCATGGAGGGAGAATTGTTTGGAATAGGTTTCCCGGGTGTTAGGCCTGGAGGGTGCCAGGAGACTCCATTATATCAGTTGGAGTTCTTGGAGCCACAAATCTATGATACTTCTTGGTCATCCTGTGTTGGAGCCATGGAAGGGAAGCGGGACAACCTAAGGGACTTTATAGCAAAGAAGGGGATACCTTCCTTGGATTGTACAAGTTGATGGGGAATGAGAGGATGTAGGTTGGAATTGTTGCTAGAGTTTGGTACCTTGGCCTAGCCATTGATTGTGCGAACTATGAGACCTTAGTTGACCTAGTGAGAGTTCATTTTCCCTGGTGGATTCATACCCCAGCTCGAGGGTCACTTGTTGTTGAGAGAACTAGAGCAACAATTTCTATAGCTAGGTGGAACATCTAAGGTCTGCAACTAGTTGGTGGTTTTACAAAAGATAAGTGCCATGTTTATATGTGTTTTTTATTGTTGTGTGCATAATGTGTATTTACGAGTTTAATTGTCATTGTTGCAACTTTATAAGCATTATGCATGTATAATTTTGTGTCTATGTTATTATGAATGGTATTACATTTTATTGTTTTGCCTCCACAATTGTATCATATGAAAGGCATATTTTTATATGCTATAAGAGCTAGTAAATTTGGAAGTTATCAACCAGGTTAAAAGAATTCTAAAAATTCAGTACAAATAGAATTGAATTTACGAGTAACGTGGCTTGGATGGGATTTTGGGTGCACTACAAAGTGGTATCAAAGTGATGGTTACAACACTGGGGCTAGATGGGCAAGGATTGAGCATGTAGAAGAAAAAGTTACAAGTTGACTGCGAAATATTTGACAAAATTCCTCAAGGAGAGAAATTGGGGAAAATGTCCAAATTCATAAATTTTGGGTTTTGAAATTGTCTAGGCATGGTTGAATTCAGTGGAAAATAAGTTATTGAGGAATAGATTCTTAAGTGTTTGGCTATATAATTAGTATTATTTGGATGGACTATGAATTTGCAGAGTTCGCCATGGAAGAAAATGGTGAAATTGGGAAAAATCCCAAATTCTTGATGAAATCCAGAGACTATCGGTTAAAGTAGCATTAAAATTGGTTGGCATGGGGTTGAAATTGGTCAAACTAGCCACTTCTAGAGAATTCATGGTGAATCTTTGGAGAAAATTGGGAAATTTTCAATTCTAGGCCGATATTAGGAGTATGACGGGGACCATATAGGTGACTTGGATGAGCAGGATGACATGGAGGCTCTCGGAGGTGTCACATGAAGGCTAGTTGTGCATGTGGCAACCCCGAGGAAAATTCCATGAGGAGGAGTAGTATTTTCCCAGGTGGTTTTGGAGAAAATGAGGTAGTATTAAAAAACCATTTATCCATCGATCCGAAATTGGAGGGGGGTAGGTGTCGTCATGAGGTTCATTTCGGAATGAATAGACCTTGTTATCGGACGTGTGTTTTCCAATCCAAAATGAATGAGGATCATCGGTCATGACCACCATCTGTCATTGGATATTTCATATTCAAGTAGCATCATTAACCTTCGATCATCTCTAAGTATGAAATTAATCTAGATCATTGAATCAAACATATCTACGTCATTGGATATTTTAGATTCAAGTAGCATCATTAACCTCCAATCATCTCCAAGTCTGAAATTAATCTGGATCGGATGGATCTCCGCCATTGGATATTTTGGAGTCAAGTAGCATCATTAACTTTTGATTACCTATGGATCTAAAATCAATATCCATTGTTAGATATGATCAATCTCATTCGTTATATATTTCGAAGGTAAGTTGACATGTTAATCATTGGGTACATGTGGTTCTGAAATGATTGTGCACCGTTGATCTTGTTGAAGTTTAGCCATTAGATCTCAAGTCATCGACCGGACAAGGTTGGTGCGTCGTGTAGAAGAGGTAGAGATAGAGTGGGACCTCTCTCTCATCCATGGCTAGGATGATGCCAGGTGGTGTAAAAATACAAAGTGAAGGTGGGCCATGAATTGGTAAAGTGGAGAGAAGAAAGAGTAAAGAGAAAAGAAGAAAAAGAAAGAAGGAAAAGAAAGGAGTCGAAGGTAACAGGGCACCTAGGTGGCCAAACAAATGACATGGTCACCTCACCTATTGATAGGTGGGTACCTATGCCATGTCAGTAGGCACGTTTCATCCACATCAACAAAGATAAAGGTGTATTAAAAAAGGTTTGGAGCCAAAATCTTGTTTTGTCCATAACAGGAGCAAGTTAAATCCAAATTAGATGAAATTTAGGGGTTATGTCTGCAATGTTGAGGGGGAAAAAAGTGTCAATTAGGCCCATTGGTTGATTCAACTACATATTGCTAGGAAATGTAAATTAATTCTTTTTAAAGAGCAATATGGTGCTCAATAACAGAGTTCCTATTACATGTAAAATTTGGATAACAAGGAACATGACAAGGCATGAAAATATCCAGTGAAGATTTCGGCCCAATTCCGAAGGGTTTCGAGTGAAGGTGCCAAAACATGGCCAAATCCACTATTCTAAGCCACTTTTTTGGGATTTATGAGATCTCTGGAGGAGGAAAAGAGACTCCAAATCAAAGATTTGGAAAATTTCAATTACTTGACATTTTATCTACTCACCAGGACAAACAACTTTTCTTTAGTGAAGTTTTTCCAGAACTTCTCAATTTGGGAGATAACCAGTTTGACCAAAAAGTATGTTTAGGAAAAGTGCAAAAATGACAAAGTCGTTAATTCCATATTGTTGCAAAAAGTGATTGAAGAATCAGATCACAAATTTGAAGGCTAATGAGTGTTCACCATCATAAATACTATCTTCACCCAATACAAAAGTTTTTCTAGTTCTTGATGGATTTTCTTCTATAGGTGTTTGAAGTTAGCCTCTGAGATTAATTGTGCCAATGAGACAAGTTCCAAGAGGGATAAAATTTCTAATTTCAAGGAGCCATAACTTTCTGTTCAAATCTCGGAATTGAGCAAATGGGTAGTCATTGGAAATACCTTGGAGAGTAGAATCATCCTATCCACCCGAAATTCATATTTGGGTGATATAATTTCTTAGCAAATAAAAAGAAGGAAATTGGTGGCCTTAAAAAGTAGAAAATGATGTATAAGTTCCAGAATTGATAATTATTTTTTTTATCTAACAATTTTTTTTTGACTACACATTTTGAAAAAATAAGGATATAGGCATAAAAGAGTAGGTTCAATAAGAGGATCAGAGATATGGAGGATGCACATGGAGCCTACAACCATGAAGAAGAGGTGAAAGGCCTAAATATCATCTTAGGCGATGAGGAAACAAAGTCGAATGGGTATAGAAGTAGAGTGGAGCCAATAGAGCTGGTTGAAACTATGAATAGTTTGAGGATGCAAGTGCAGAGTTATAGGGATGATAATGAAAGGATGATAAGAGCCCAAGAAGAGAAGAACCATATCAACTCCTGGTTGCTACATATTCTAAACAATTTGCAAAGGCAAATCAATGAGGAATCCAATACAAGGCAAGCAATAGAGCACAATCCTCATGATGGGAGGGTTGATCACATAGGATCAAGGCATTCAAGAAGTTCTAGTAGGCATTATCATTCACCTAGACATTCAACTAGGAGAGAATATTCATTCTCAAATTCCAAAAGTAACCCAATTATATCTTCTTCCAAGCATCAAAGGACAAGGTCTGAGTTGGACTATTTTCAAGGAGAGATCAGAAAGCTCAAGTCACCGACATTTGATGGAGAGAATGGGAAAGGTGAGGATGTTTAATCTTGGTTATCAAGCATGAGGAAATATTTCTATCTTCACAACTACTCATCAAACCTTGAAGCAAGGATTTACATTTATCATCTTCAAGGGAAAGCATCCATGTCGTGGAATCAGCTGAAGTAGGTCAGTCATTTGGATGAAAAAATAGTCTCTTAGAAGCAATTCAAGAATTTCTTTCAACAACGATACTTGTTAGAGAATTACTGTGATAAGAAGATGCAAGAGTTCTTTGAACTCAAGCTTGGAAACGTGACCATAGAGGATTATGAAAAGAATTTATTGGAACTTTTGAGGTATATGGGTTTCATCAAGGATGAGAAAGTGAAAATTTAAAGATTAAGGAAGGCTAAATATTTGTATGAGAAGAATAAAGGAAGACCATCTTTCCAAAGGGCTTGGGATGATAAGAACAAAAAAAATATGAATCAAAGGAAGAAGGGATTCAATCCAACTTTCTTCAAGAACATACCTCAAACATATTAGCAAAGGAAACAAACACAAAGTGAATCAAATATGTCATATTCTTTGGGGAAAAGGCCAAGACATCAACCCATAAAGTGTTGGGGATGTGAAGGAGATCACATGTATAAGAATTATCCTCACAAGGGAGAGAGAATGAGTATTATTCACAACATCCATGACACCGATATAGTAGAAGACATGGATGGGAGCATGCCAAGGATCCATGCAACCTTGGACAACATGCAAGTAGATTACCAATCCCACATGATTGAAGCGGAAGGTAAGATGGATAATCAACCCATAACTATTTTGATTGATTATGGAGCTAGTCATAGCTATATTGATCCTAATATAGTTGAAATATTTAAGTTAAAGAGATGTAAGCATGAGAAGGCTTGGTTGGTTTAGCTAGCCGTTGGAACCAAGAGAAGAATCAATGAGCTTGTCATGGATTGTTAAGTGGATATGAATAGAGTTAGCACTAAAGTAGATTTGAACATCATATCACTTGGTTCATATGATTGTTCGATTAGTATGGATTGGTTAGATAAGCACCATACTATCCTATATTGCTATAACAATGAACTCATGTCTTGATGAGTAAGGACAACAAAGGAAATTTCAAGGGATTCCAAGGCTAGTATCCATCAAAGAAAATTCTACTATGCAGTTGAAGAAGAGTTTCAGGAAAGGGTGCTAGATTTATACAATTCATATGGAAGAGGCAACCAAGGATAAAGTGTTGAGTGTTGAAGACCATCCAATCTTGAAATAATATGAGGATGTATTGGGGAGATACTAGAGTTTCCACCAAAGAGATACACTGATTTGGTGTCTAGAGCTTCCCCAATGTCCAAGACTCCATACAGAATGAGCACACCAAATAAAAAGGAATTTCAAATGAAACTTGAATAAATCTTGAAGAAAGGGTACATACACCCAAGTGTGTCACCTTGGGGTGCCCCTGTACTCTTTGTGAAGAAGAAGGATGGAAATTTAAGGTTGTGCATTGATTTTAGAAAGCTTAATAAGGTGACAATTAAGAAAAAAATTCCTTTTCCAAGAAAAGATGATCTTTATGATCAGTTGAAAGGTGCAAAGATATTCTCCAATATTGAATTAAGGTAAGGCTACCATCGGGTAAAAATTAAATAAGAAGAGATAAAAAAAAATACAACATTTAGAACAAGATAGGGTCATTATGAGTTTGTAGTGGTCCCATTTGGGTTTTCAAATGCACTGGTTGTATTCATGTACCTGATGAATGGAGTGTTCGGAGAGTATCTAGACAAGTTTGTGATTGTTTTCTTGTACAATATTCTCATATATTCCAATTCTGGAGAAGAGCATGAGAAACACTTGAGGATGGTGCTACATGTGCTAAGGGAGTATCAACTATATGGAAAGTTGAACAAGTGCTCATTTAATCAGAAACGGATCCATTATTTGGGCCACGTTATATCAAAGGAGGGCATAGTAGTGGACCCATAAAATATTAAGGAAACCAAAGAGTGGCCAACACCAAGGAACATTTCAACAGTCAGCTCATTCATGGGACTTGTAGGTTATTATAGGAGGTTTATTGAAGTATTTGCAAAGATTTCACACCCAATCACTTCTTTACAAAAGAAGGGTGTGAAGTTAGAATGGACCTGTGAATGTGAATAAAGTTTTATCACTTTAAGTATTTATTGACAAGTGCACCAATCATGAATATTGTTGATCTAGAGGAGGATTCCATTGTGTGCATTTGATGCATGCAAGGAAGGGCTTGTTGGAGCCCTTAAAAAAATGGGCATGTGATACGTTATGAGTCAAGGGAGTTGAAAGAACCTAAGAGGAACTGTGCCACACATGAATTAGAGTTGGAAACCATAGCTCATGCCTTAAATATGTGGAGGCATTATCTCATGGGAAAAAAGTTTGAGATAAAGACAAACCATAGTGGTCTAAAATATTTGTTTGGACAACCAACATTAAATGATAGACAAATTAGATGGCTAGAATTTCTCAGTGAGTATCAAAGGAAAAGAGAACAAAGTAGCTAATGAAATCAATATGAGAGTGCATGAGATGAATTTTACAACCATAAGCATGTATATTTCATATTTAAAAATCAAAATTTTAAAGGTTATAAATTCATATCAGTATTATTTGGAAGTAAATGAAACATTGCAACAAGCTAATTTATATTAGAAATTTAAGGATTATGAGATGAAAGAGGATGGATTCCTCATGTATAGGGGCAAGGTATATGTTCCTAAATCACAAGAGTTGAAAAATATAGTGCTGAGAGAAATGGACAATGTGGCTTATGCTAGGAACCCGAGATATCGGAAAACAATTGCAGTTGTAAGATGCAAATATTTTTGGTCAAGCATGAAGAAAGATGTGGTCGATTATATAGCTAGATGTTTAGAATGTCAAAAGGTAAAGGTTAAGCATAGACATCTAGCTATAATTTCTACATCCACTACCCATTTCTGAGTGGAAATGGGAAGTTTTCACTATTGATTTTATTACCAAGATTCCCAAAACAATGAAACAACATGATTCAATCATGGTAGTGGTGGATAAATTAGCAAAGGTTGTTTATTTTATTTCAGTGAAGCTAACACATAAGGCAGTCAACATTGCATAAATTTACATGAAATAAATTTCCTAGCTACATGGTGTACCTAAGGAAAATGTATCTAATAGAGATCCCAAATTCACATCAAATTTCTAGAAAGGATTATTTAAGGGATTTGGGACAAATTTGGTTTTTAGTACAACATATCACCCAGAGTCAAATGGGATGACATAGAGGTTCAATCAAGTGATTGAATATATGCTGAGTATGCATGCAATGGAAAAGCCTTCCAGGTGGGAATACTACCTGCATTTGGTTGATTTTTCATATAACAATGGGTGTCAAGCATCTTTAAAGATGAGCCCATTTGAAGCACTTTATGGAAGAAAGTGCAACATGCCAGTGAGTTGGGACAAACCAACATAAATAACAGTTATTGGGCCTGAGTTGCTTAAGGAAATGGAAGAACACACGGTAAATATTATGAAGAACTTAAAGGTTGCACGGGATAGGTAGAAAAGTTATGCCGACGAGGAAAAAACACACAGAGAATTCAGAGTGGGCGAGCATGTTTTCTTGAAAGTGAAAGCTAAAAAGAGAACTAAAATTGGGAAGTTTCCCAAAACTCATAGAAAGATATTGTGGACCATTGGAAATCATAGAGAGGATTGGTCATGTTGCATGCATGTTTGCATTGCCTGCATACATGCATGTGCATAATGTGTTTCATGTGTCCTTTTTTTTAAAGTATGTGCATGATCCCAAAGAGTGAAATTGA
Source organism: Picea engelmannii (assembly GCA_009831015.1). NCBI lineage: Eukaryota > Viridiplantae > Streptophyta > Pinopsida > Pinales > Pinaceae > Picea > Picea engelmannii. The sequence continues at coordinate 49,326 of ML826774.1, forward strand.
ACATTTTATTAGGAATTTTGATTAATAAAGAGATCCAATGGTACAACCTTTATGGTTCAAGGTATTATGTTTTTCTCTTTTAATAACAATAATAAGAATTTTTATTAGAGTTATAATTGAAAATATAATGCCATGGTTATAATCATAAGGTTGTTATCGAAACTTATTTTTAATATTGTAATTTAACCATTCATACTTTTAAAAAACTATTTAATTAATAACAATGTAATAGTAGTAGGACCTCAATCAAACCCATAAAATTAGATATTACATCTTAAGGGTGGAGTCCTCATAATTCATGGGTTGTATTTTTCCAAATGTCCCTCAAGGGTTGTATCTTTGAAATGGCCCTAGGGTTCTATTTGTTTTTTCAAACCCACACTATCTGAGTTCCAAAAAAACCTTATAGCTACAAAATGAATAGCTTACATATATATGAACAAAGATATAACCCAAAACACAACATTCCATAAAACTACTTGGAGGGTGAAAACCTTTCCATGGACATGAAGCATTCTATCAAAATTATCCATCACTCAATACGTGAACATGCTCCTCTAATACCCACGGGTTGTAAATGTGTATATGTACATATGTTTTTATAGGCTGGTGAACCAATATGGTTTGGGGGGCAAAGTGCCTATGCATGTATGTTTTGGGTCGAAGTGCATATATGATATTAGACCTAAGAGCCTACATTTTGAAAGGTTGGTGAGCCTAACATTGTACATTGCAATCACACTCATGATATTAACAAAATACAACACTACTACAGACAAAGTCGGACAAAAGAGTATTGGGGACTAGGACTCCATGAGAGGGAAAGGGGGCTAGGGATTATGAAAATGGAATAAATGAGGGGGGATTAAGAAAAGGAATATAAAAATAGATTCCTAAGTCCTAAGTCTTTATTCATGTGTTTTTATTCTAAGTTCCTAAAGGTGGGATTAATTCCAAGTGAAAGGAAAAGGGGTCCTGATATGCCAATTGTCAAATTTAAACCATGCATATATAAAATTTGGACTTAGTGAGAAAGTCATTCCATTATACCATTCCAATGATTAAGGTTACCTTGGTGTTGGGTGTGACTTGGGGAGCCATTGTAACCATGTTTCCTTGTGAACCCTGGGAATCCTAGGTGGATTTGGGTGAACAATTCTCCTTAGGTTGCATTGGGGAGGGCAGGAGCCCTAGAGGGAGAATTGTTTGGGATATTTTCCCCTAGGTGTTAGGCCTAGAGGGTGCATGTAGAATCCATTATATCAGCTAGAGTTCCTAGAGACATAGAGATCTAAGTATTCATGGCTGACCTATACTGGAGCCATGGAAGGGAAGTGAGACAACTTGAGGGATTGTGGAGCAGAGAAGGGGGTACACTTCCTTGGGTTGTGTAGGTTGATGGGGAATGAAAGGTTGTAGGATACAACTGTTTTTGGAGTTTGGTACCTTGGCCTAGCCATTAATTGTGCATAAACTATGAGACCTTAGTTGGCCTAGTGAGAGTGTCTTTTCCCTAGTGGAGTCATAGCTCTGACTCGGGGGTGACCTACTGTTGAGAGAACTAGAGAAGCAATGTCTATGGATGGGTGGAACGTCTGAGGTCTGCAACAAGTTGGTGCTTTTACAAAAGATAAGTGACATGTTTATATGTTATTTTTATTGTTGTGCATAATGTGTATTTACGATTTTAATTTTTTCTCCTAGAGCTTTATAAACATTATCCATGTATAATATTGTATGTCTGTGTTAGTATGCATGGTATTGCATGTTATTGTTTGGCTTGCATAACTGTATCATATTCACGACATATTTTTTTATGGTTTCAGAGCTAGTAAATTTGGAAGTTATGAACCAGTTTAAAAGAATTTTAAAAATTTAGTACGGATAGAGTCAGATTTAGGAGTAACGAGGCTCAAATGGGATTTTGGGTGTGTTACACTCTCCTAAGGTGTCATTTGATCCAAGCACTTTTTGGTCATTAGAAATAGCTCCATGGACCTTGATTTCTCTAACATCGACAAACCCCATAGTTGTACACTTTATCAACATTGACAATGACATGGTTCTTGTCAATGAGCCTCTTGTCAATAAGTCTCTTATCAATGGGTCCATTTTTGGTGAGTCCCTTATTAAATATCCCTTGTTAATGGATTCTCTTGTCAAAGGGGTCTCATGTTAGTCATCATTGCTCCCTAACTCTTGGATTTTTGCTTACATTATCTCTTCATTTATCTCTTCATCTCTTTTCATGTTCTATTTCCCATTGTAAAGAAATAAGTAAGGGCTTCACCCTCTTGTATAACTCTTTGGATTTTTCCACATGAGTGTAGTAGGCATCTCTTCTTTTATAGAGATTTCTACCACCATGTATTTAGCCACTAATGAATAATGTTTGTTTTTTACAATGATTCTATGTCTTTTCTTTAGTTATGGATTTCATGTTTATTATAATTATTTTCTATCACTAAACATTGTTGTAGATATGTGATTGTATATTTTGTTTATGTTTGTTTTGACAATTCCATCTAACTCCCATTTCTATAGTCTATACTCCCTTGTTTTATACATTAATTTGTACAAGACAATGTGTCTCCACATGATTTTCTCCATAATCCATACCAGTGGTATCAAATCTTTCTACTCCTCGTCGTTTTCCCTCTCTCACAAGGTAAATATATAAGATGTTTCATCTATAAAGGCATGATCCGTCTAAATACCTTCCTTGTTGATCCAAGTGACCTTACATAATTAAAGAAACAAAAATATCTAGAATAGGAGATCCCATAAAGATGTTACTCCAAGATTACCCTGAGCAACAAGGAGAAAAAATGATAAACAAATTTGCGCAAATTCTATAGTGAATCCCTAGTGTTGTGGGTGCATATCTCTCTGCAAGTCAACCCTTCAAAAGAAATATGTCATCCAAGGTACAATAAATTTTGAAATTCCTTAGTTTGAAGTACATATAGATGCAAATGCCTTAGATAAGTGGCCCAGTAAATTAGGAGAGTAATTGTTTGTTAAAATATTTTCCAATAAAGAAAAGAATACATTTTCCCTACTGAAAGTAGTTCCTTGTGTCAAGAATTATTGAGAAAACCATTGCAATTTGTAGTATGCCTAGCGAGATAATATGGGGTACCTAGGAAGGTACTGAATGGGAATGTGGTTATATATTATTAGTGGAGGCCATTCAATGTAAGGTGGACTAGGTCCACTATATTATTAAATAAGGCTCATGTAATAGTGTAAACACAATAAAGGTGAGAAGGCTTTCTAGAAGGTTCTACCTGCTAGAATATTCTTTCTCTAGAATGTTCATAGGAGATAGAGACAATGCTATATAAATAAGTGTAATCAATGTATTGAAGCATAATGAAGAATATGTGAATCTATCAAGCATTGTTTGAGGAGTGTTATCCTTCCATAAGGATTAATATATGGTGTTACCCTACCTAAAGGGTTTTGACTATTTCTTCTGTTCAATATTTGGTGAATGGTTTGGTGTATTCTTGTTGAGATTAAGTGTTCTTTTTGAAGTATATGCATATCTATTCAGGTACTTAAAATTGATATCAAAGCACTTTCCTTGGCCAAAGAAGGGAGTAAAGTTTTGGTTCTTTTTGCAGATTTTTTAAAAGGAAAAAAGGGGGCGACGCACTTTAGATTAAATTATGAAACTTTTTAAGATGAATTTTCCAAAAAAAATTGGATATTTTAATTACTCTCGGAAAACTACCCAATTTCAAAAAAACAATCGGCCGAAACTGAGTCCAGGAAGTAAAGTTATCAACAATTTAATTTTGACAATTTTTCTGGGTTTTTTCTGAAAAAAAACACGCAATTTGCACACTAAGTTATTTATAAACCCTTGTTTTTGTTGAAGATTTATCTAAGCAATATACTTTTTACTGGAAAATATGATGGCCCTAGTTTTGAAGCATTCATACAATTCCACAAGTCATTATATAAAGAGAAGTGGAAATCTCATATACATTATAGTTTCACATAAGATGCTAGAACATGGTGACAATCATTGGACCATCACAAGATGATGGGAAGTTTTGATGAAGAAATGGAAAATTTAATTTTAGATAGGTGGTCTCATGTTAAAAAAGGGGATAAAGAGAATACAAAGGATTTATTTTTATGTGGCAACTCTATATTACAGGTTCATGGTTGTATTCACAAAGAAAAAATTATTCTTTCTATTGACCCTAGTTGCCAACAAAATTTTATCAATGTTGAATTGGTTAATAGATTGCAAGTTACTGCAAAGAATATTCAAAGTACACAAGTTGATGGTGAAAATGTTCAAATATTTAAATATTTGAATATTACCATGGATAATTATGTGTTGCAATCATATTTTTATTATATACATATAGATGGTGTGGATATTGTTTTGGGATATCCATGGATCGTCTCAGTTGGTACAATTAATATCAATGTGCAAAAGAAGTTTTTTAAGCTTTGGTACAAGAAAAATAAAATTACATTGCAGGATGTGTCTCTTAGTAAGAAAGAAGGGGCCATGGGGGCAAGAAAAGAAGTTATTGCAGAGTCTGAAGTTGAATCAGAGGAAGACTCTACAGAAGGAGATGAAGCAAAGCTCTAGGAAGGACACAATCAAGCAGTTGAGGAGATCATTAACTCAAAGGAACCTCATGTTGCAAAGTTGAAGAAAAAAGGACCAATTCCTACAATCATTGCATATCTCCACTCATATTGTAAGGTACAAGACCTATTATAACATCAACAAACAGAAATATTGCAAAGAATAACAACGAAACAACACAATATATCAAACCACAACACCAAAAAAATACCTTTATTGATAGGAAATAATGTTCACTTGCCTCTTTGAGGGGGAAACCTCCAGCAGAGCAGTGCCCTATTACAATAATTCTCAAGACAAAACTTCTCATGCCCTCGAATCCTATTTATACTAAATCTATCTATCACATGAACAATATAGGGGAAGATGTTCTAGAAGTGGAAGTTTCTATTAGGTCGTCTTACATTTGACTTATTCTTCCTTATTACTAGGCCTTATTAATATCGGCCTTCATTACATGGAAAATATATTATTCTACCTACGTGAGGGGTTAGGGAGGTTATGTCCCTAACATTCCCTCCCCCTTAAAAACAACCTTGTTCTCAAGGCTTGAGATGAGGAAATTGTTGCAAAATGGTAGTTGGCTCCCAGGTGGCATCTGCTGGAGTTGTATATTTTCACTATACTAACACTTCCTTGATGGTGCGGTGACAGAGATGATGCTCACACTATTCCAAGATGACTTGTGGCTGAAACCAGGTGGAGCCTTCTTCATCCAAATCAGGGAGACTGGTTAGATTTTGGCACTTAGTTCCAATCACCTTCTTTAAGAAGGAGACATGAAAAACAGGATGGAGCTTAGAATGATTGGGCAAAGATAACTAGTAGGAAACCAATCCCACGCGCTAGAGAATGGTATAAGGACCATAAAATTTAGGTGCAAGTTTCCTAAAACTTTCATCCTTGAGTGAAGTATGCTTATAAGGTTGCAGTCGAAGAAACACCTGGTCCCCTTTAGCAAATTGGCATTCGAAATGACCTTGATCTACTTGTTGCTTCATGTGATTTTGAGCCATTACCAAATTCGCTTTGAGGGTATGAAGAATAGCCTCTTGAACTATAAGAGTTTGGTCAACCACATGAACCTTCGAGACACCTGGCATGTATGCGAGAACTGAAGGTGGATTTTGTCCATATACTACTTCAAAATGAGTCATGCGAGTAGTTGTATGGTAAGATGTGTTATACCACCATTCAACTAGGGGTAACCACTAAGCCCATTGTTTTTTCTTGTCAGATGAAAAACACTACAAATATGTTTCCAAACACTTTTTAACAACTTTAGTTTGGCCATCAGTCTGGGGGTGATAGGTAGTGCTAAGATGCAATTTTGTTCCCTGGAGCCTGAATAATTCTTGCCAAAAATTGTTGGTGAAAGTGGGATCTTTGTCAGAGACAATAGAATGAGGCATGTTGTGAAGCTTGAAAATATGATCCATGAAAATTTGAGCTACTGTGGATGCAGTGAATGGGTTTTGAAGAGAAAAAAAATGAGCATATTTGGAAAGACTATCAACTACCACCATGATGATTGACTTATTAACTGATTTAGGTAGTCCCACAATGAAATCCATAAAAATGTCCCTCCAAATAGCTGGTGGATTTGGAATCGGCTGTAGTGTGCCCAAATCTTTGGCAGTTTATCCCTTGTTTCATTGACATACATCACATTCAGCCATAAAGGTGTGAATGTCCTATTTCATACCATCCCAGAAAAAAGAACGTTTTAACCCTTTCATAGGTTTTGCTAAACCCTGAATACCCCTGTTGTGGGTGAAGCATGAAGCATAGACAACATTGTGGATTCAAGTTGTGACTGGTTTCTTAAATACATATAGCCTTTGTAGTGTAGCTCTTCATTGTGCCAAGAGTATGCTGGAGAAACTGGAGAATTGTCTTGCAATTGTTGGATCAGTCGAGAAGTTTTGGGGTCTTGCAGCCATTCCTAGAGAACAACTTGGAGCCAATCTGGTACAATGAATGAGAGGGAAAAAAGGGACCCTTCTTCTTCGTACTTCCTGGAAAGAGTGTTATCCACCATTTTTTCTTTTCTTTTCTTATAAAGTATCTCATAATCATAGCCAAATATCTTGGTCACCCATTTTTGTTTCTCTTGGGATGAAATTCGTTATTCCAGAAAATACTTGAGGCTATGATGGTATGTTTTAATTTGGAAGTGTCGCCTCAATAAATAAGGTCGTCGGAGATACACAGCATGAAAAATAGCCAACATTTCATTTCCATAGATCGATTGGCCGAGATGTCACTCTGAAATTTGTTTTCTAGTGAAGGCTAAAGGCATGCCATCTTGCATGAGGACCGCTCCAATTCCTTTCCCAAAAGCATCACATTCCAGGACAAAAGTCTTTGTGAAGTTAGGAAGGGCCAAGACAGGAGTTGTGCACATAGCCTCTTTCAATGCTTGGAAGGAGTGATCAACTGTTGGAGTCCAAGTGAAAGCATTATTTTTAAGGAGAGCAGTAATAGGCGCTTCAATTTTTCCATAATTCTTAACAAACTTGCGATAATATCTCGTTAAACTCGGAAAAACATGTAATCTCTTGAGATTTTTGGGGCGAGGCCAATCCTGCATAGCTTCAATTTTCTTAGGATCTACATGTACAACATCCTTGCCAACAATATGACCCAAGTACTCCACTTTCGAAGCTCCAAAGGCACATTTATATTTCTTGAGAAAATTTGTTGTTGAGAGAGTAAACTGAGAACTTGATCCACATGGGTAAGGTGTTTTGTCCAAGTTTTATTATAGATGAGAATATCATCAAAGAAAACTAGGACAAAATGACGGAGAAAAGGACGAAAAACATGATTCATGAGACTTTGGAAAGTGGAGGGAGCATTACATAGGCCAAAGGACATGACCAAGAACTCATAGTGACCCTCATGAGTTTAAAATGCAGTCTTAGGAATGTCTTCCTCTTGCATACATATCTAGTGGTAGCAGGAATGGAGATCAAGTTTAGTAAAGTGTTGAGCACCACTCAATTCATCCAAGAGATCATCAATGACAGGAATGGGAAATTTTTCTTTGATGGTGAGTTTGTTGAGGGCTTGAAAGTCTGGACACATGTGCCAAGTACCCTCTTTCTTGAGTAACATGACCACAAGAGAAGAATAGGGGCTAGTACTAGAGAGGATAACACCTGCGGCGAGCAATTCTTGAACAATTTTCTCAATTTCATTTTTTTGGGCAAAGGGATGATGATAAGGGAGAACATTTAGAGGAATATTTCCTAGGATGAGAGGAATGGAATGATCATGAACACCACAGGAGGGAGGAAGTCCCTGGGGGGTGGAAAAAATAGCTTGGTGTTTGGATATGATAGATTGGAGGTTAGGATGCACCGAGGGTGTCTCAATTTCTTGAATATAATGGAATTGGGAAATAATTCTTGAATGACATTTTTTGAGGAGATTTTCCATTCGATGGGAACTAATGATCTCAAGGGAGCTTGTTGTGATGCCTTGGAACTTATATTGTTGACCCTCCTATTGGAATTGCATGGTTAATTCCTTGAAATCCATGAGGAGTGGACTAAGAGTGTGTAACCATTCTACACCAAGAACAATATCACAACCACCCATGTCAATAGCAAAGATATGAGATTTCAGGTTGTACTGCCCAATTTGGAGACACACATTTTCACAATGCCCCCCACATTTCATGGAACCTCCATTGGAAATCATGATTTGAAAGTTGTTGATTGCATGGATATAGCAATTGTTTTCTTTGGCAATGCGATGATGAATAAAATTATGAGTGTTTCCACTATCAATTAAGATGATGACCTTCCTATGCTTAATGTAGATAATGAGCTTGAGGGTTTGGGGAGAGGAGAAGCCAATGAGAGCATTCAGTGAAATGACCAGTTCTACTTCTGGGGGGTCAAAGGGCGGAGTAATATCAGTTGGCTCGGGTAACTCTGCTATAGGGGTCTCGACCTCTTCTTCAACAACATCCTCAGAGATGGCTATAAACAACTTTTGTTCCTTACACTTGTGCCTTGGAAAATTTTGTCATCGCAATTATAACAGAGGCCCTTGAGTTGGCCAAGAGTGGGAGGAGTGGAAGGGTTTTTGGGTCGAGTGCAATGAATAAAGGAATGTTTAAGGTTTTGGGAAGAGACAAACTATTGTGCTTCCTTGGCACGTTGAGTAGCTTCCAACCAAGTCTGAGGATGAGCCATGAGGACCTGGCTACGAATTTCATATTTGAGGCCACTAATAAAACATTCCCAGAAGAAGACATCGAGCATGACCTCTGTTCTGAAAGCCATATGTTCAAAGGCAGAGATAAAGTCTTCCACTGTGCCAGATTGTCTCAACTTGGTCAAATGGTCGAGATAGTGGGTGTCAGTGTCAAAGCATTCATATAGCTCTGCAACAAACTGTGTCCAAGCAACATATCCTTGGCGTGTCTTTCTACACCATTGCCACCATTGGCAACATTCCTAATACAAATAGAAGATATCATAAAAAAAATTGGCCAAATCATTAGTAATGTCATGCAATGAGAAATAATTTTCCATTTGAGTGACCAACATGTGGGATCTAATCCATCAGATTTGTTCACCTCAAGTCTGGGAAGATGGGGGTCACATGGAAGGGAGTTGGAATGAAAGGCCATATTATGGGAAGATTTATCACCTTCCGAGTATGAAGGTTTCTCAAGGGAGGGAGAGCCATGGGATTGTTTTAACCATTGGGTGAGGGAGGCCAATCCACCCTTAACATCAGCCAATTCACCCATAAATTTGGCCTTGAAAGATTTCAAGTGGGTATTGGTGGAAGCAAGTTCAGAGGTCAGTCGTTGGATGTATGCCTTCTTCTCTTTAGATTTGTCTTACAAGTGGAGGAATTCTTGGTTGTGAGTGGTGGCCATGGGGAAATGAGGGGTACCGAGGAGGGGGAGTGGGTCAATGGAATTTTTTTTTAAATGATATATACGATTGTGTTCAGGGTGAAAAGAGGAAGGCAATGGGATATGTGTAAAGTAAGGGTTTTGGGAAGTGGTCGGGTCCATAGGAAAAAAAAGGCTTGAAAATGATAGGTACCACTGTGATTAGGACGAAGAGAAGAATCCAATGGGATAGGTCTCAAATAATTGGGTAGGCAAGACCCATAATTTTTTAATTTTTTTTATTTACTCCTTCGGAGTTATACTCTGATTTGGATAACACTGCACTAGTGGAATGTCCAAATTATTAACAGTAAGAAATGTGTAGTAATTTTTCAACCCAAATGTAGGAGGCAAGGTCGCACGACAATAGATCTTTTTTGTTCCTTTTATGTGGTGTTTCTGTCCCAAGGGTTAGGGTGTTTAGGGTTTCTAAAGACAAGGCTTTACCCTATGTTATAGCTCTCTGATATACGTGCGAGATCAAATAGTAGTACTCGACCCAATATCTCAGGGCACCAAATAAGGAGGCTAGGTCGTACCCTTAGCCATACTACCTGGTTACCCAGGTACTAGAGAGTATCTTCCCACGTGTTGTTCTCGCTGGCACTATAGCAGTCAAGTAGCCAATCAATTTATCTACAGAGGGATTCAAGAGATCTAGGTCAATTTGTATATAGGTGTTGTCTGATGTGCTACCACTCAAAGGGGTACCAATAGAGGTTACAAGGGTGGCCAACAATGTCCGCTTAAGTACCAATTGTAGTTCCTGTGTGTATGCTTCCCTAACCGTGAATTTATGTGTTGAACAACAGATCAATGTAGCTTTAAGATGTTGGAATATGTATCTATCTTGAAAAAAACAACCCATAATTTTTTGGCAAGGAAAGTGCTCTGGTACCACTTGTAAGGTTCCAGATCTGTTATAACAACAAAAAACATAAATATTGCAGAGAATAACAGTGGAACAACACAATATATGAAACCACAACACCAAAATAATACCTTTATTGATAGGAAATAATGTTCACTTGCCTCTTCGAGGGGGCAACCTCTAGCAAAGCAACGCTCTATTACAACAATTCTCAAGACACAACTTCTCATGCCCTCGACTCCTATTTATACTAAATCTATCTATCACAAGAACAATCTAGAGGAATATCTTCTAGAAGTGGAAGCTTATATTATGTATTCTTACATTTGACTTATTCTTCCTTATTACTAGGACTTATTAATATTGGTCTTTATTACATTGAAAAGATATTATTCTACCTGTGTGAAGGGTTAGGGAGGTTAGGTCCCTAACACATACCATATAGATAAACAACAAACATCAAGGAAAGGGAATGAGCATCAACACACTTATTATGAACCAACATGGCACCAGAAAGGAAACCAATCAAGAGGCGCATGGAGGGATACCAACACTACAAGACGATATCGGGATAGAGAAACAATCCCATGGCACCATAGGCACAATCAGGATCAAGATCAGGGTGGAAAGGAAGTAATTGAACATCATGTTTGTCTTCCATTAGGATGGATGGATGGTTTTACTTGGTACTAGTTGGATACATTGCTTAGATGGTCATATTGTATGGTTTCTTCTCATGTTTCAAGGATGAAACATGTGAAGGGGGGTGGAATGTAGTATACCTAGGGAGTAATATGGGGTACCTAGGAGGTACCCATTGTGAATGTGGTTATGTGTTATTAGCAGAGGCCATTCAATGTAAGGTGGATTAGGTCCATTATATTATTAAATAAGGATCATGTAATAGTGTGAACACAATAAAGGTGAGAAGGTTTTCTAGAAGGTTCTACCTACTAGAATATTCCTTCTCTAGAATGTTCATAGGAGATATAGATAATGTTATATAAATAAGTGTAAGCAATGAATTGAAGCATAGTGAATAATATTGTGAATGTATCAAGCATTGCTTGAGGAGTGCTATCCTTCCATAAGGATTAATATAAGGTGTTACCTACCTCAAGGGTTTTGACTATTTCTTGTGTTCAATATTCGATGAATGGTTTGGTGTATTCTTGTTGAGATTATGGGTTATTTATGAAGTATATTTATAGATCTATTCAAGTACTTAACACAATTGGCCACTGCAAAAGGTAAAGAGGGAAATCCATGTTTGAAGATACAATTCCTACCCAGTGGGATTTTGTAAATTCCCTTAAGGAGGAATACCTCCCTTTTGTAAATTATGATGGCCAATACAAGAAGTGAACACAATTTTGCAAGGATCATAACTATTACCCCCCCATGCCTAGGTGTAACTACAAGAGATCATGTCTCATAGCCCGCAATGGAGAAAATGATATCGGCCATGATGGTGATCAACATGTTCACAAATGGCAACCCAACAACCCCCCTCAAATGCCTCTTACATCTACAGATCAACCAAGCTCATCATATCCAAAAAATTCAGTGTATGGGAGATGGTAAGTCAGTGCCACCATGAGGTATGTTAGTCCTTCTTTCATATGAAGTGTTGTGCTTAATTTTTTGGGCACGTGGATGAGGATCATTGGTTGAAGTTGGATAATGGATCAGTGGTTTGGAAAGTTGTGTTTTTTGTCTTGTTTCACCTTAATGGTCAGCTTTTGTGCCCTAGTATTGTTTTTTCACCACCCAAGGAAAAGGGGTACAACTAGGGAGCCCTCACAAGGGTAATGTTTTGTTTCCCACCACAAATAAAACTGTCCATCTTGGAGCCTATCACAGTGCACTGAACTTCAATAATGGGTCATGGTCCATTCTCTCTTGAGAAGAATGTGTTGAAGGCCCAGAGGTTGATGCAGTTGTTATATGCTATGTAAAAAATGATAAATTCCACCTATAAGAGCCACATGTCAGCTTGAGATCTACCCCCTCTAATGGTAATCGCCCCTTGTCCTGATTCACTAAACGCACACTTATAACAGGACCATATCCCTTTAAGAAAATGAAAGAATAAAATCTTGAAACCTGCAAAGGGGACTTGCAAAATAAAGAATGGATATCAAAAGGAAATTAAGGGGCTCGAAATACAAAAATTATCGAGGAAAGGGTACCTCAAGCAGCAAGTGCTCCCTCTAGAGAGGTGATCATAGAAATGGATTTAATGACACCACCCATGAAATAAGCCCAAATTCACACCACTATCACACTTACTCTTGAAGGGTTTCTTTCTTTCATTGTTTCCCTCGGGACCTATCCCTCTACCTAGGTCTTTATTTCACTGTCTTAGTTGGCACACCCAATAGGGTTAGATGAAGGTCCTCCCATACTCAAACTTACCAACTCACACGAATTCATGGGTGAGTGTGATGCTTGAAGGGGATACTGAGGAGAATTGTTTACATGGATTATATCTTAAGTAACAACTTACTTTGCATGACTAAAGGACTAATATCTCTTATGAACATTGGTTTAACTTGTCTTATATTCTGCTTTTTTTTGGATGGCCCTAACATAGTTCTTTGAGGGACGTCCTAGGATTTCACCTAGGATGTTGTGCCCGTATTGCAGGACTTTGGCATGTGTGATGCAAAGTAGTGAGTCATCCAATGACTTACCATATTTCGACATGAGCTATCACATATTCAGAACCTTGGACGATGGACAAATGGGTTTAGTTTTGGAAAATTTGGTCATGATGGCATACAAATGGGATGAAAGCCCACATGTTGGGTAGTGCACCCCAAGCCTTGTTTCTCACCGGATTGACGATTTTGCAGCAACCGACATCCAAATACCATGCATACATGAGATGCATCTTCCTCCACCTCGGATGCAGTGCCCTAGACCATTGATGTTGGCCTCCATTGGATGATGATGTCATCTTCTAGGATTTTGATGGAGCTAAGGTTTGATTCCACTTGGGGTGTCAACCACTAATTATG
>ML826775.1:35472-53746 GCA_009831015.1 Picea engelmannii
AAAAACCCTATAAATCGGGAAGATAATCAAGCTCCACAACCAACATTTTGTTCCTTCTCATTTTTTATTTTATGCATTGTAATTTGAGGGGGGGGGTTTGCCCATGAGGTTTCCCCTCTTTCCTCGTTTATTTCAGTGTATCTTTTGTATTTGGGTACTTAACATGGCCTCGTAGCCGGGACCCATTCTTTATTTTCACCATAGTGATGTTCAGGGGGGGTGTTGGAGTTACTTCACACACACACCTAGGATTTATTTTTCCTAAGGTTATTCCTTATTTTTTAGTCATAATTAGTCATTATCCAATCTCCTATATTTTAGGGGAGGATATTCCACCTAGAGAATATTCTCTTTCAATTGACACTTCAGTTTGACTAGTTGAGTTGAGTTTAGATGTTGCATTGGTTTTATCACCATGCAACATTGGGATCATCACCAACTCACTACTCTTTGTTCAATCAGTTAACTGAAAACTAGTTGACTATTTAACTCAACTAGGTGGCAGTTCACTCCCATAACTGCCTGAGAGACTAGACTAGGTGGCAGATTACTCTTGTAACTGTTGGTGTGTGTCCAGATCAATCTAGACCACCATTATGGCTCATTAGTTACTCATGTATCCTATATCTATTGTAAATTATTCACTCTTTGAGTGTGGAATACGGTTAATGAGAATTATTCCATTCTTTCTATCTTGCTTCTTCTTTCTTAATTTCTCTCTGCAAATGTGTGTAGTATTTTCTAGCTAGATCTATTTTGTGCAAGTTCAACACATTTACAATATATGGTGTATAAATAAGGGTTTTTTCCCTTGTATTTTTCATCACCTTCCACTCACACTTAGTGAGGTCTGAAATTTGTGCCCTACTTAGAGTTTATTGGTTGAAAACTTGGTGCGCACTTCTTGAAGGAGGCTAGTTTAGGTGTGTTTTAGCATTTTTCTTTGTGGAAAGTCTTCATCTAGGCCTATGTCTAGATGATTCTTGGTGAATGTAAGTAAATTTCTGCAATTCTTCTTCATTTTGAATGGTTATTGTCTATTTATCTTGCATTTCTTCCAAGATTTTGAAATTGCTACCTTAAAGCCCTAGGAGGTTAAAGCACATGTTATTGTTCTTGCCTTAACAACTTTTCACCTACTAGATTGTGATAGAAACCCTATTTTCTTGAAGCTTTGTGCTAAGGGCCTTGTCATTGCAACGCCTTAGCATCATTTTCGTCATCTAGTCGTCATCTACTTCATCCTTGAGCTAAAGGAGGAAAACCGCTAGGGCCTAAGGTTACCTACTTCCTAGTGGTCATTTTCCCCTTAGGGTTTAGTGATGAAACCTTGGGTTACCAACACTTCAATCATTGATCTTTTTGTCTCTAGCTCTCATATTATCATTTGTTCGTTCAATATTTTCACTGCTAAAAGTGACTCCATTAACCCTAAAATCACTAATCTAATCCTTGCACTTGATTGATTGATGAAAACAACTCTCAAAACTTTTACCTCAAGTTATCTACTAACTTCTCCTAACCCTAGAATAGACTAATTTACTAACCTACTTATTGTTGTTACAAAAGTACGCGATAGCCATTTATTGCAACGATAAAAGCACTTAAAAGCAATTACAAAGTTTATTTATACACTGCCTAATTAGCTTCCGACAACTTCTAGTACTTTGTTATTATTGAAGTCATTAGTTTTAATGTCATTGTGAAGCTCTTTTAAGGCATTTATTGTGAAGTTTTTATCTTATAAACATTGTTGTTATCAAATTATGTTTGCTTCATCATACATGAACTATTGTTTTTCTTGATAAGTCCATGGTTTTATGAAATACTAACATCCAGTTGTACTTGCAAAAGATATCGTTTTCTTGTTGCTTTGTCATGGACAGGTACATCTAAGCACTTCATTACTTCATTGGTTAAAACCTTGGGACTTTCTGATCAGTGTAACTTGTGAGAGGGGATACTTTTATAGACACTTTAACCTTTGCCTTCTCAAAACCCCAAGTCACCGGGGACTTCTCCCCTGGGCCATCAACCCTAAATAGAAAGAGGTATCTTATTAAGGTGACAGTGATAGGATAACCTCATGTTACGCCAATTTGCCTCCCTTAGCCTTTCCCTTTGGGACAAGTACAAATTGCGCGATAACATTTTAGCGCCACTGTCGGGGAGCACTGAGTCAATTCTCCTCAAAGACGACACTTATCGATAAGCCTTTCCTCAAAAGCCTTTACTTTTCAAAGCTTACCTAGCGACTCCACTAACGGTGATCCCCTCATCCCTTTGATAATTTCAAGAAAATTATCTGGTGACTCCACTGATGACAAAACCAACCATTACTTCTCAATGGGACCCGAGAAATTTTAGACCTTTAGACATGATTAAAAACCTGGGATACTCTCGACAAATGCCCACTAAGTACAAGAATTGGCTCCCTAAATTTACTGGTAGTGATGGGGAAAGAGTTGACTATCACATAGACGATTTCTGGACTTTCTTTCAATTCCACCATATCAGTGACGATGTTGAATATTTGGCAATGAAACTCTTCTCCACCACTCTTCATGGAAATGCTAGGAAGTGGTATGACAACCTCCCTGATGCTATCATCGCATCTATGGAAAAATTGGAAGAAACCTTTCTCAAAAGATGGGGTATTAAGTTGGAAGACATCCTAGTACTACTAAAAAGACTCAAGCATATAAAAAAAACTAAGAATGAAAATGTCAGATAGTTCCAGGATAGGTTTGAGGACATACTATTTTGAATTCCTAGAAGCCATCATCCTGAAGACAAGTACCTCGTTTATCTCTATACCAATGCACTCTTAGTGCATCTATGGTTTCCCCTCAGTAAAAAGGGCCCAAGAACGCTCCGTGAAGCTCATGACATGGCTAAAAGAATCGAGGCAAATATCTCCTTGTCCCAAGAAAGACACATCTTTGCCCTGGAAACTGGAGAGATTAGTTTCCCATGAGACCTTTACTATTGATTTCCAAGGAGAAGGGGAACAAATCATCAACCAACAAGAATCTAAGGGGAAGGATCTTGATGAGGTTTTTCAATCCCACAAGGAAGAGAAAAGGATTACTCATTCTTCTGCCAAGAATAATGAAGACGTGGTTGAGGAGATAGAACCTGAGGATATCAAACATGATGATGAAGTATTTATGAGTCCTCCTCCCTCTGATGAAGCCATCCAAAATCCCATTTTTAGTGCACAAGAAGAGGAGGATGAAGTTATTCACTTTCATTTTTAGGATTTTGATAATACCTTGTTCTATGATTCAGAGAGTGAAGGAGAAATGGAATCCTTAGGCAAGGTAGGTCCTCCTTGTTGTATAGTTGAAGATTTAGGAGAAAGTCATGAGGACGAAACAATGATGCATGTTGTTTCATTTGATGAAGTCACCCAAGTCCTCGAAGCTCCTGCACAAGAAGAAATAAACACGGTGAGTTACCTTCCTTTCCAAAATTTTGATGATTCTTTATTTTATGATTTGGAAAGTGGAGAGGTGCTAGATGAGCCCTTGGATGCTTTAAATCCTTCATGTTATGATAAATATAGTGACATTGTTGATAATATTTATGAGTTCATACATGTTGGAAGGCATGAGTGGGATGTGATTGGTTCTAATAAGAACCCCATTTATGACATTGAAGGTCATTTCCAGAAGTTGTCTTTGCAACTATCATATGAGGTTACTAATTTTGACAGTTGGCACCAAGGAGATGATATAATTACATATACTTTCCAAACACCCAAGGATGACCTAGCCCTATATTCTCCTGATGATTTTTTGGTCATACCTTGAGGATTTTGATGAGTACTCCTCTGAGCATTCGGATTTATTCTATGAAAAAAATTATCAACAATCATTTTGCTCAGATCCTGATGAGAGTGAAGAAGTTGTTTGCCTAAAGCAAAATACTTGTGATAAGATTTTCTACCTCTCTTTGATTACTTTACCTCACTATGTCACTGAGGGTATGGTTTGGAAACATGTCCCTTATCCCAAATCTTTTGTAATAAAAATCCTCCTTTTGGTTTTTAGGGGAAGGTTGGGTACCTTAAGAAGAATCTTATTATCACAGTCTTCCAACCTCCCCTTGAGAATTGTCGGTCATCCTTTAGGTTCTTGCTAGTCCCTTCCCAAGACTCAGATTGTGAAGACGTTTGAGGTAGCCATCCTTCAGACTCTTTGAGTCAATCTTTTGAACCTTTGACTTTTTACAATCCCTTTCTGACATGGACTGAGTACTTTCCTGAGAGTATGACTTGGCTCCATTTTTTTTCTCCCACCCGCCTCCATGAGCTAGACCTTACGATTTCGAATGATACAATACATTTTATAAATCATGTTATTTTTGTGCTTAACTTATCACTGCTTTGGTTTATGATGAAGCACAGAGGCAAGTATTGTGAGATGTTGTTAGGATGGTTTCACTGACTATTTAAATACACCTAGCATTCATCCAACAGGTAAGTAGAGGTAAGTAGGTAGGAATTTTGCATTCATTGTATATACCATCTACATTTCATGCTAGAGTAGTTGTATTTCCATTTGTATATATGCTTGCTTACTTTCATTTTCTGTACCATATATGAGCCAGGGGTGATATCACCACCCCAAATGATTACTAATGATTTTTTGTTGAGATCTAGTAGGTCACAGGTCATACCAGAGATGTTGAGGTTCTCATGCATTTTAGGGTGAGCATATGTCCCCGAGTTGGAGCCAGATGTTATCCCCTGGCCTAGGGATAACTAAGGATATTATGTCTTGAGGACCAAAGGTCCTAGACATGGAGTATCGAGAGCCATATTGACTTGAGCCTGACCTTGGAGGGTCCATCTTTCTTCTTCAGCGCCTCCACCTTGTCAGCAGCAGAAGCATCCATCCCATCGGCCTAGTCTTTCAGAAGCAGTGGGTCTTGCTCCATGAGGTAATGATTCTAGGTATCATGGTATGTGTCACTCTGATTCTCAAAACATTTGAATATGTGCATTTAATTATTTTTTATTTTGACGTGTGCTTGGACTTTATGCGTTTCCACTTGTCCACAACTGGGGGGCATGATAGGATTCCACAAAAAGTTGATTCCCTTAGGATTTGAGTTGTCACTATGTGGGTTCATGAAATGTCATCGTCCATTCCCACCATACTTATCACTTTTCATCTTTTTTCCCTCTCATCCATCCCCTACATTGGTTCGGGCATTAGGTTTTCCAAGATAGCAAAGGGTTGTACCTTACCTTGTGGGAAGAAGGGGCTAAAGGTCGAGAGGGTAAAGTAGTTGGAAAAAGATAAAAGCCAAAAGAAAAAAACCTTCAAATGTTTCCCCCATGGATCCACGTGAAAGCAATAAAAGGATTCTCAACAAGAAACGGAGGGACCCATAAAATAATAAAATAAAGCCCTAGTTGGAGGATAGGGGGTCTAATCACGAGCCAATCTATTAGGTCCATGGGCATGTAGTGGTATGGCACTACCATTCATATGGTCACCACGCCAGAGTAATGGCTCTTGGTGGCATAGCCAAGAGAAAGGGGGTCTTATCATGAGCCAGCCTTCTCATCTCCATGAAATGCTTGTGGTAACATTGTCACCACTAGTCACCACGCCAGAGCAGTGTCCCCTAACTAGTATCTTGAAAGAAAAAGCAATAAGATAAAAGGGTAAAAGGCATTGAACGAGCTTGGAAACATTTTCATCCATGACAAGGTGCATCTCACCCTCTTCAGAGGCACCCACAGGTAAGCCATACATTTCTCTGTCATCACTACACCCATTGCTCAAACATCCCTACACCACCTCATCCACTTACATGACCTAGATTTTCCTTCACCTGGAAACATCCCACATCCAATGATAATTATCCCAATAGGACCTCCTGAAACCCTCTCCAAACCTAGCTTGTAGAATAGTATAACGTCTTTGAGCACTTGTCTGGGAAAGGGGGGTTTTATGCACATGTTTAAATAACTTGATTATTAGACGTGATTGTCATTGCTATGATCCATGTGACTTATGAGCCCATGGAGGGCGTACTTGTTGTTGCATGGCCACACCAGACGAATAGGTACACATGGGTAGATGATTACTTTGGACCTCCATAGGGATAAAATCCCACCAGATGGATGTTGAGACCCCAGCCAGGGGCAGACACATATTAGAGGCTTGCAGCAGAGAGAGAGGAGGACGTTCCACCAGAGACAGCCTCGCAGGCCTGGACCCAAGGGGGTCTTGCCCTCCCACTATGATTTTGGCCTTGGAAGGCCCATGAAGTCACCTCTGTGACCCTTGATGTCACCCAGTGCTTGATGGACACTTTGGAGGTAGTTGTGTGCCAACTGGCATGTGTGGCTTGATCCAGAGGCCTTGGGAGGCCTAACATTTTGGTCCTGGAGGCCAACGTTTCACCTGGGAGGCCCAACGTCACCCTAGAAGGGTATGTTGTCACCTATTTTGCTTGATTTAGGGTTTAATTTGTCATTTTATGTAAAAAAATGGATATTACATGTAAACTGGCCATGTCGGCCTTTTTTGACCTAATTTATAAATTAAAGGTCATTTTCACTTTATAAATAAGGGTTTTTTCCCTTGTATTTTTCATCATTTTTCACTAACTTAGTCATGTCTGAAATTTTCACCCTACTTAGGGTTTATTGGTTGAAATTTGGTGCACACTTCTTGAAGGAGGCTAGTTTTGGTGTGTTTTAGCATTTTTCTTGGTGGAAATTCTTCAACTAGGCCTATTGCTAGATGATTCTTGGTGAATGTAAGTAAATTTATGCAATTCTTCTTCATTTTGAATGGTTATGGTGTATTTATCTTGCATTTCTTCCAAGATTATGAAATTGCTAGCTTAAAACCCTCAAAGGTTAAAGCACATGTTATTGTTCTTGCCTTAACAACTTTTCACCTACTAGATTGTGCTAGAAACCTTATTTTCTTGAAGCTTTCTACTAAGGGCCTTGCCATTGCAATACCCTAGCGTCATTTTTTTCATCTAGTCGTCATCTACTTCATCCTTGAGCTAAAGAAGGAGGAAAACTGCTAGGGCCTAAGGTTACCTACTTCCTAGTGGCCATTTTCCCCTTAGGGTTTAGTGATTGAAGCCTTGGGTTACCAACACTTCAACCATTGACCTTCTTGTCTCTAGCTCTCATATTATCATTTGTTCCTTCAAGATTGTTGCTGCTAAAAGTGACTACATTAACCCTAAAAGCATTGATCTAAGCCTTGCACTTGATTGATTGATGAAAACAACTCTCAAAACTTTTACCTCAAGTTATCTATTAACTTCTCCTAACCCTAGAATAGACTAATTTGCTAACCTACTTCTTGTTGTTACAAAAGTAAGCTATAGCCATTTATTGCAACAATAAAAGCAATTACAAAGTTGATTTATACACTGCCTAATTAGCTTCCGACAACTGCTAGTACTTTTCTATTATTGAAGTCATTATTTTTTGTCATTGTGAAGCTCTTTTAAGGCATTTATTGTGAAGCTATTATCTTATAAACATTGTTGTTATAAAATTTTGTTTTCTTCATCATACATCAACTATTTCTTTTATTGATAAGTCCATGGTTTTATGAAGTACTAACATCAAGTTGTACTTGCAAAATATATTGTTTTCTTGTTGCTTTGTCCTGGGTAGGTACATCTAAGCACTTCATTACTTCATTGGTTAAAACATTGGGACTTTTTGATCGGTGTGACTTGTGAGAGGGGATACTTTTAGAGACACTTTAACCTTTGCCTTCTCAAAACCCCAAGTCACCGGGGACGTCTCCCCTGGGCCATCAACCCTAAATAGAAAGAGGTATCTTAATAAGGTGACAGTGATAGGATAACCTCATGTTACGCCAATTTGTCTCCCTTAGTGTTTCCCTTTGGGACAAGTACAAATTGCATGATAACAAGCAAGAGTGTTGTTGGTCCAAACCTATACTATCATTTTGTTGGTAACGAGTGTCTAGTCTTGGTCCTATATGTGGATGACTTATTCTTCACCGGTTCAGAAAAACTTATTGTTGAATGCAAGCGAGCATTGACTTCTGAATTCGAGATGAAGGATTTGGGTATGATGCACTAATTCTTGGGACTAGAAGTATGGCACAGGACTGATGAGATTTTTTTGATTCAAGGAAAATATACAGTCTAGGTATTAAAGAAGTTCAGTATGACAGAATGCAAATCCATGCCTACACCAATGGTGATGGATTTGAAGAAAATGAATAAAGTTTCTATTGATTCAAGCGAGATTGATCCAAATTTGTACCAACAACTGATTGGATCATTGATGTATATGGTTAACACCAGACCTGATATATGCTATGCAGTGAATATACTTGGTCAGTTCATGGCTCAGCCGAGACAGACTCAGTGGATAGCAGCGAATCATGTATTGAGATATCTACAAGGCACAGTTGGATATGGCCTGAGATATGCCTCCAGTCTAGACTTGAGTTTGCAAGGATATGCCGATGCAGATTGGGCAGGGAGCATAGTGGACCGAAAGAGCACATCCGGTTGTTGTTTTACCTTGGGTTATGCCATGGTTTCTTGTTGCAGCAGGAAACAGAGCTTTGTGGCCTTGAGTACCACAAAAGTAGAGTATATAGTAATGAGTGTGGCAGTCCACGAAGCAGTGTGGCTTCGCAAGCTCCTGACAGATTTATTTGATCATGAGATGGATCCTACCATTATTCATTGTGATAACTAGAGTTGTGTGAAGCTCTATGAGAACCATGTGTTTCACAATAGATCGAAACACATTGAGATAAAATATCATTATATCATAGACATGGTGCAGAGGAAAGTAGTACACGTGCAGTACCTTCCTACACATGAGCAGATTGCAGATATATTCACCAAACGGCTTACCAAGACGAAGTTCTAGTACTTTCGTGAGAAACTTGTCCTAGTGGAGAATGTGTCCCTAGCTAAGAGGGAGTGTTGATGATTACAACTTCGTGAGACATCCTCCAGGACACAAACTGAGTGAGTCAGCCTATGAGAGAGCCCATGAGTTGGGTGTGTCATTCCTCTCTGAGACTGAGATGGAATGTTGTGTGCCCCTGTATGGTGTGAGGATGCCTATGAGATGGGTGTATCAATGTGTCTGCCCCTGTGGGGTGAGGATGCCCATGAAATGGGTGTGTCGTTTGAGATGAAATGATGTGTACCCCTGTGAGGGGTGAAGGTGCCCATGTGATGGGTGTATTGTTCTCCTCTGTGTAGAGAGTTGAGACGATGTGGTACTCCAGATGATTCTCGTGTGAGACTTAGTGAGATAGATATTTCTTGAGTAGGACATCCTTGTGGCTGAGCACAGGTGGACGTGCCCCTAGTGGTTGAGCACTAGTGGGTGTGTGAGATCCATTGCTTCCAGATGATTCTCCTGTGAGACTCAGTGAGATAGAGATCTGTTGAATAGGACGTCCTTGTGGCTGAATATAGGTGGGCGTACCCTTAGTGGCTAATCACTAGTGGGAGTGTGAGATCCCTTGTTATATTGTCTAAGAGTAAGATTTACCAGTAACCCTAATTGTGATATAAAGGGTACAGGTCAGCCCCACCATAAAGTGAAAGATAATTAATGTAAAATATAATTAATATTGTAATTATTAATTATTAATTATATTCTGAGTTATTGAGGTCGGCCATGTTTTGCCAATAGACACCACTTTTGATGTGTCCAGTCTAGTATAAATAAAGGTGATTTCCCCATTGAGGAATATAAAAGTCACATGTAATTTCAGAATTTAAGCAAGTACATCTTCTAGGGTTGGAGTGTGCACCTCTCTTGGGTGCTAGCTTCTTGGTTTTGGAGAGCACCCTTTTGTGTGTTAGGTCTATGGTGTGGGAGGTGTTTCTCTTGAGAATATAGCAAAGGATTGTTGGGTTTTCTTCCCTTGTTGAGAAGGGTTTCCGAGGATTATTCTTGTGTTCTTGTGCATGGTATTTCTTCTTGTGATATTGGTTATTGCAATAATTTTTAATGGTGTAGTTGCATTTGTTTATGGTTCAAGTAAATGCTAAAATTGAAATAAACTTCATACTTGAGCCTAGCATAGCGAAAATTCAACACCCCCCCCCCCTTAAAACACAACCGAGGTGTCCACAATGATGAGTCCCAAAAATATGAATCCATGTTAGGTACTCATGTACAAGTATAGATGCATAAAAATTGAACAAAAGTGAGGTAAAAAGGAAAAACTCAGTGGGAACAACCCCCCCTCTCAAAATATGTTGCTAACAAAAAAAGGAATGCTAACATGTTCAGTTGCTAAGATGATGTATCCCTCACTCCTAGAATGTCCCTCAATGAGACAAACTTATGTTCGGTGAAAGGATTTGTGAAGATGTTTGACACCTTCTCTAAAGATGGAAAGAACTGCATATCAATGACTCCATGAATCTATCCTCGAATAAAGTGCATATGAACCTTGATGTGCTTGTTCCACTGCCTCTAAATTGGGTCTCTACACAACTTGAGAGTACTTTGATTATCACACCATATAACTATCAGACAATGAAAGTGAACTCCCAACTTTGTAAGAAAGTGTTGCAACCAAATAGTCTTAGTGGTAACATTCACTACACCCTTGTACTCTGCCTATGTTGACGATAAAGCAATTGTTGATTGCTTCTTACTTGACCAACAAATATGTCATGATCCAAGGTAGAGGACATATGTTGAAGTGGACTTGCAATCAGTTTTATCGCCTGCCCAATCTGAGCTTGTGTAACCAACAAAATCTAAGGAAGATATTGTTGCATAGTGTATACCAAAGATAGTAGTCCCCTTGACATATCTGAGAATCCTCTTTACTTCCTTCCATTGAAGCTCATGAGGCTCTTGCATGTACCTGAAAACTGAACCAACTACATAAGAGATGTTCATTCGAGAGTGTGTAAGGTAGAGAAGACTCCCCACTAATTGTCAATGTCTAGTACAATCAACCAAAGGTGATGCACTGACATCCTCTAGTCTAACACTTAACTAAAAGGGTGTTGGAGTTGGCTTGCAATCTATCACTTGAAACCTATCACGTAGATCTCTGGCATACTTGGACTGAGACATCTTGATTACTGCAGCGTTTTGGTTGATTTCAAGATCAAAAAAGTAATGTAACATTCCCATATATGTCATAGAAAATATGTCATGCAAAGTGGTCTTCACTGCAACAATGGAGGAAACTATAAAGTGGTATTCACTGCAGCAATGGAGGAGGTTGAGATCCTTGCGGTGAGTAAATCATCTACATATAGAACTATCAGTAGAAGGGAATATGTGTTCCTCATCATATACACATTAGGATCTGATTTGCATCTAAGAAAACCTCTAGAGAGAAGATAAGAGTCCATTTTAGCATACCATGTTCGAGGTGTTTGCTTGAGTCCGTACAATGACTTCCTCAACCTACAAACTAATGATGGATCCTAAGAATATCCCTTTGGTTGCTCCATATATATTTTCCCATTAAGATCTCCATGTAAGAATGCATTCTTCACATCCATATGGTGTACCTCTCACTTTCTAGTTGTTGCAATAGCTAAAGCTAATTGAATGGAATCAATCTTGGCAATCGGTGAAAAAGTCTCATTATAGTCAATGCCTTGTACCTATGAGAAACCTTTAGCTACTAACTGAGCCTTATACTTTGTAATGTATCCATCAGCAGCCCTCTTTTTCTTGAAAATCCACTTACATCTAACAAGCTTCATGTTAGAAGGTAGAGGAACCAACTCCCATGTGTTGTTCTCTATAAGGGAATTGTACTCCTCTTTCATAGTTGCCTCCCAATGGAGGTTTCCTTCAACATCTGCATAAGACCGAGGGTCTAATACAAGTACCATATAACAATAAATAGGAAGCAAAGGTTCTATGGAAGTAAGCCCTTGCGGAAGATCCACAAATTGAGATTTGGTTCTTCGTGGATCGACAGGATCACCAACTAGATCACTTGTTGCCTGAAGAGTCTGTTGTGCCCATCGTGGTAGATGCTCTAGAACTGAAATTTCTTCTTGTTGATCAAAAATATCAGATATATGATTAGAAATCTGATCGAAAGAAGTCTCATGAAGTTTTGCAACTAGTGGCGGTGGAGATGGAGGTGTGGATTGCTCTCGAAGTACCTATGAAAGACCTTCTTCAAACTTAACACTCCTTTGAATGGACTCTTCACTAGCATGTGTTAGAAGAGGTATGTAATCAAATTTATGAGTAAATTGAGAGAAGGTATACAACCTGAAATGGTGATTAACCTCACCAACAACAATCTTTGAACCATCTGACAAGTCGGAAATAATAACCAAGTTCAGACTGAACTCCACCTTCTTCCCTGAACCTAAATTAGTGATCTGATAGATGGAGAAGAGATTCAATGAAATCTCAAAACATCAAGTACATCTTGAAAACATCCATGAACTAGATCAACTCTACCCCTACCGCACACCTCAGTATGAGAATCATCTCCCATAAAGATCGGTGGTCTGGAAGAAGTCTCCAAGTATGAGAAAAGTCTATCTAATGAGGCCATGTGATGGGTAGCCCCTAAATCAAGCACCCACGCATTAAGAGAAGATGAAATAGCAAGGAATGCATGGCCTTTACCTCTTTCTAATGATGGCTTGTGCAATGGCTTCTTCCTTTCATTATCTGAAATACAATCCTCGAGGTGATATTGCTCAAGTGACTGTGCCATGAGATATATGGTATTTTTCATGCAAGAACTCTCAGGATGGAACCCCCTGTTACAGTAGAAACACTTGGTCTTCTCCTTCTTTCTCTTTGATGCCTTGGAACTCAAACTCTCACCTATGGACTTTTGTTTACCTTCCTTCTTGTTCTCTTGGTCCTTCTTACCCTCATTCTTATGTTTATTCTTCTTTGAACTTCCTTGAGTTGTAAGCACATGGGGCTTGGAACTCTTGAGTACTCCTATCTAGATGAACTTTGTCTACTCATTGATGAGTGACTCCATGAACTAATCCAAGGATGGCATCTTCCATGTAGACCCCATAGCTAACATGGTAGTATGAAAAGAAGAAATGTAGAAAGAATACTCTGGTCCTAGCTTGGTTAGAATTGAAAAGAATAATCGTTCATCTTTCTTATCAATTCCTAAAAGCCTTAACATGTGAAAGCAAAGTTTTAAACTTATAGAAATAGTCTTGTAGGCTCTTGAAATCTCTTGGATTCAATGCATGTAGATCATTCTCCAGTTGGTAACCTCTTAGGTTGTCTTTCTTTCCTAGCAAATCCTTCAACTTTGTCCAAACATCGTTAGGAGTCTTGCAAGTATCGACACGGAAGAGAAGATCCAGAGAGATGCTCAAGCACAATATCTCGTAGGCTTCATCCATTATGTTGAAGTATTTTGATTTCTCTATAGCTAAAGTAGGCTCGACCTCAGTCCCCATAGTGACCCCATACAAACCCTTGCTGCAAAGTAGAAGCTCAATTGGGCTTCCACTCAAAGTAGTTGAAGGGTGTCAAGATAATTGAAGAAGATCGATGATCCATAGTTCTTTGTGGATTGCCCAATCTGATCTATAAACCTACAATAAGAGTGAATACTCCCTCACAATAATGGCTCTGATACCATGTAAGATCAAACCACACTCCAAAATCTAATTGTGGGTAGGAAATACTACACTAGTTAATTGCAAAAGAAAGAGAAGAGAAGGGAAAATAGAATCAATCTTCACACATAAGAGACTAAGAAACCAACTTGAATCACATTGTATTAATCCTTGATCATGAATACAATATATAGGACTCTCCACAAGAAGAGTAATATGCACTAGGTTTTGGTTTCCATGTGCAAGCTCAAAAAAAAAAACGCCCTCTCCCACTTGCAACAGTTAACTAAAGTCAAAAGTTGTTAATAATAATAAAAGGTCAAAATATAGGTGTGAACTCAGTGAAAACTCTACATAAAGTCAACATGCATTCCATAATAGAAAACTCTCATTAAATAAAACTAGAGTCCAAGAATAGAAATAAAATCTTAATTGAGAGAGAATTTCATAAATATGGAAAGTCATTAAAAATAGGCAAATAAGTAAAATGGGTTAACTCCAAGAATAAGATGGGTAATGTGCACTTCCTTAGGAGAATAATATTCTCACTCAAGTGCATTGTTTAGCCATGAAATAGAAATTATCTCCTAACATTAAAGAATTTGTCTAATGGTGGTTTATGAGCCCATGGTTTTGAAAACCCATGGTATTTGCCCATGGTATTACATATAGGAAGCCATCGACCAAAAATAGACATGTTATATAAATAGCAGTCCTCCTAAATAGTAGTAAAAATCAAAAAAATGAGTATGTCACTAAGTATGTAGTTTAGCATGTACCCCATCACTGCGTCCAGGACCTGGGGAGCCGCATCTCATATGTGCATTGTATCTAACTGTCTATTGTTGCAATGTCCCT
The DNA here is from genome assembly GCA_009831015.1 of Picea engelmannii. NCBI lineage: Eukaryota > Viridiplantae > Streptophyta > Pinopsida > Pinales > Pinaceae > Picea > Picea engelmannii. Next base: position 49,936 of record ML826775.1, read on the forward strand.
GATCCAAGTGCAAAATAAGTCTTGGGGTACTATGCCCAACATATGGGGCTTCCATCCCATCTGTGTTTCATCATGATTGAATCTGCTCCTACCAAGCCCATCTATCCATCGTTCAGGGTTCCAAGGGTGTGAGAGTCGATGTTTGAGGATGGTGAGTCACTGGATGACTCATTGGTCTCCATCACACGTGCCAAAATCCTACAATAAAGGCACAACATCATGGGTACAAACCTAGAATGTCCCTCAAAGAACCATGTTAGGGCCATCCAAGACAAATCAAAGCATAAAACATGGTTGGCCAAAGTTCACAAGAAACATCAATGCTTAAAACATGCAAAGTAAGTTGTAACTTAAGATATAAGCCATGTAAGACAATTCATCTCAGTATCCCCTTCAAGCATCACACCAGCCCAAGACCCCATGTGAGTTGACAAGTTATGGGAGGGTCTTCATCCAACCCTATTAGGTGTGCCACCTAGACAGGAATAAAATAACCCAGGTAGAGGGATAGGTCCCGAGAGTGAAAGGGAAAGTAAAAACCCTTCAAAAGTAAGTGTGATAGTGATATGGTTTAGGGCTTACTTCATGGCTCATGGTGTCATCAAATCCATTTCTATGAGCACCTTTGTGGAGGGTGTGCTTGCTCTTAAGTTACCCCATATTTACACGTTATTTTTTTCCAAACCCTTTTATCATCCATCTTTCTAGTCCGCTTTATCATATTTGCAAGTCCCCTTTTATAAGGTTTCAAGCTATAGCATTGTTATTTGGGACCGGGGCAAGCACTGAAAGAGTAAAGCTCAAGTTTGGACTGGCTTTTGTTACTCTTTTTTTTGTTCATTCGTTTCTTTCTTTAGCATCATTTTTGTATTCTTTTAATAGTAATTGCAATCAACCTCTGAGCCTTCAACCCCTCTTCTCATGAGAGAATGGACCATGACCCATTGTCAAAGTTTAGTACACTATGAGAGACTCTAGGATGGAAAGTGTTAAGTATGGTGGGAAACGGAATGCTACCCTTGTGAGGGCCCCCCAATGGTACCCATTTTCCCTAGGCGGTGACAACAGGGGACTAGGGCACATAAGTTGACCACCAAGGTGAAACAAGGCAACTAACACAATTTCCCAAACCAATGATCCATTATCCAACTTCAACCAAATATCCTCACCCATATGCCTGACAAATTAAGCACAACACTTTGCATGAAAGAAGGACTAACATATCTCATGGTGACAATGGCTTACCATCTCCCACACTCTAGGTTTCTTGGATGTGATAAGCCTTGGTTGACCTGTAACTGTAAAGGTGAATGAGAGGGATTATTGAGTTTCCATATGTGGACATGTTGATCATCATCATGGTCGGTGTCACGTTCTCCATTGCAGACCATGAGACATGATCTCCTCTAGTTACCACTATGCATGGGAGGGTAACAAAGCTCGTTAAATAAGGCCCCCAGCTCATGCAAAAATCTCCTCTGAGAATATCCTAGCAATGTGTTTTGCTAAGTGAAGCCAAATCCCTCCATGCGCCACCCTTAGCTCTTTCTTAACTGAAGTAAACCCAAAAATAAGTGAAGTCACCCTGCCTAAAATAATCCCAAGCTCATGCGCCTTCCTTAACTCCATGTGGTGTTGACTTAAGTGAGGATAAACTAAAGTCTTTCTCAAAATAAATTGATGGTCGAAAAATACCAACTTCCTCATGCAAGGTCACCTTGTCTAAAATTAGTTCTTCTCATTCAAGGTCTCCCTGTCTGAAATTGTAACTTTCCCTCTTTATGATTTTACATTTTTAGAAAATGAAGGAACTAGGACACCTCTCTTTACCAAGAGCAGTCGATGAGTCATCCACCACCTGAAAATAGAAATGAATCCATGAAGCTAAATTTTAGGCCATTGCTAAACTTATCCCTCAAGGTTCGTAGGGTTTGCTTCAAAACATGCCACCACATGTCATCCACGCGGCGCCTCCACCTATTGCCACATGCCATCCAATCATGGTGCCTCCTATGCCACATGTCACATTGCATGGCGAACACCCCTGCTAATAATAGCAATGCTAAAAATAGCAAACCCCCTAAAAAATTAGGAAAAGACGAAAAATGCTAGGAACTACTAGGAGAACATTGTCAAATATAGCATGCCTAAAAATAGGCACTGCTAAAAATACAAACTTATTGCATGTCAATGAAGTTAAGCTCATCGGATTCGATTTTCTGCAAGGAATCCGAAGATGTGCTTGGAATCATCCTCTGATCTCTGAAACTCTAACTGCTTAAAAATAGCAGTGTCTCGCATGTCACCTGGAAAAGGCTCATCGACATCATGAGCTCACAAGGATCCTGAATATGTAATCATCTATGTTATGCAAATGTCTAAACTTTGGTTCCTAAAAAGTAGAAAGACTGCTAAAAATATCAATTTTCCCCAAAATTGATAAATATGCCTCTGAAATGTCTTTACCTATGCAATGAACTCAAACCAAGAAAACATGTCTCTGCTCTTTGTGAGACATGTCTCTGATCTCTGTGAAACATATCTCTGACTACCAGCTTGATGAAAGCTAATTGGATCTTAACCCTCCATTTCCATAGGAAAATATGAGGGTTAACAATACCATATATATTCTCGTACCTTTTTAGGCAATAACATTATCCAAGCTTAGAAATTGATAATGACTTATTAGTAATTACTAAGTAAATTGGAGTTGATAGGAGAAGATCACTTTCAGTGTAGTTTCTTACCAATTTTTCTTTAATCATTTACAACCCACTTGTATGGGTTTTAAGTTTTTAACCATTTCTTAAAAACTTGTCAATCACTAATTTCTCTCTACTACACATTCAAGAGGGAACTACATAGAACCATTTGATTGTTAATTAACTTCAAAAATCAACTTTATCAATCAACATAATGAAACAAAAGCGTTGATCGAGGTGAACATGAACTACTTTATGAGTGTTGTCTGACTAAAAAGCCACAGTGATTACAAGTACAATGCTCTCATGTATGTGGAATGATGCATTGCTTCCTATAAATTCCAGATGGCTCGGAATAAAAACTTTCATTAATGCTCACAGGAGACCAAAAGCAGGGAATTTGGAGTGTTGCTTTAAAATGAGTTATAATAATACCATTGGGGAGCACATTACTCATCTTCCAACTACATCTGGCACTACAAAATCAGAATGCAAAGTTGAAACTTAAATTATACACACACACATAAGATGAAAGTATAGCAAACAAGTGAGGCATGGTAGTTCACAGAGACATAAAGCAACTTAATCAAGTTGTCAAGAAGTTGTATGTTGATGTTTTTGGTAGCAGCGGGAGGTATTCTCCTCCTGGACAACTTTTCTTAGAGATGAAGATGCCAAGAAGTCAAAGAATAACCATTGATGCCAAGAAGTCAGAGAATAACCATTGAACAAATCAAAGAAACCTCAGAAGAATTTAGAATATCCCAGAAGAGAAGTCAGTGTTGGATTACTGAGAGGGGGAGTGAATCAGTAAAAGAGAAATTTAATCCATTTTAACCACATAATCCAAGTGTTATATCAATGAAGCATTATCATCCAATAACTGCAGAGTAAATAAGCAATGAACAAATGAACAATCATACACATACACAGTACACCAGTGTTTTATGTGGAAATCCAAATCGGGAGAAAACCACAGAATTTTTTTTCTTATATGTCTTGAAGAATTACATTCATTGGAAGCACCAACTTCCTTTGTTTTCCAGCTGCAACTGGAAGGAGGCTCCAACCCCCTAGTTTCTCAGGCTACAACCTAAAGGAAGCTCCAA
>ML826775.1:66457-83039 GCA_009831015.1 Picea engelmannii
GAAATCGTGTATTACTGTATATCTGTGTTTATGGTTGCATCTCTGATACATTTCTGTTATATTATTGAATATCTGCAATATCTCTGTGCATTTCCTTATTATATCTCCGCTCTCATTTCGTGCCGAAAATAATCCGGATCAGACTTTTAGTAGAGTGAGTTAAGGCTACATCTGAGTGACCTTTTAACTTGTACAAACCTCTTTCTTTTGTTCCAATAACGACTGCATCTTCTATATTGTTTCCTTTAGGCCAGATAAGAACTTCACCATCTATGAATGCAACCCTGAAACCTTTCTTATCTAGGGCTGAGATAGAAAGCAAGTTATTTGTCAAACCTAGTACATAGAGTACATCCTTCATTCTCATTGAAGTTCTTAAATCCAGTTTGTAGGTGGATTCTCCCATTCCTTTGATAGGGTATTGATAATTATCTCCAAATGAAACTTTCTAGGGGAAGTCATTTTCTGTAAGGCTAGAGAGAATGTCTTTATGACCTGTTATGTGCTTGGAGGCACCACTATCTATGAGCCAAGCATCATCTCCAGGTGTCACAGATCCTGAGAGAGTTGAAAACAAGACATAATCTTCAATCTCTTCGTTGGTCAACTTCTTGGGTGGCTCATCATCTTCAACTGCATGGGCATGATGTCTTTTGTTATTTCTCTTCTTGTATTCTTCCCTTTTGGCAAGACAATTCTTATCAATGTGTCCCATCTTATCACAATGATAACATTGATAAGAGGAGAAATATTTTTTCTTTCTTTAGCCCTTATGATATTTCTGGAATCTCCTTAGAGAGTGAGATTCTTTATGGAAGTGGGTGAATCTCTTTGGGGAGTGAGATTATTTATGAAGGTGGATCTCCTTTTAGAAATGAGATCTTTCATTTCCTCCTTTAGCATGAGCAGCTAGGGCTTGATTTTTATCCCTTAACAGTACGACTTCTCGGTTGGCTACTCTTGCTTCTTCTTGAACACATTATTCCCATAGACTGTCAAATTGGAGTTTCTCTTTTCTTGCACAGATAGTTTGGATGAAAGCATCCCAAGGTCTTGTGAGACCATTAAGAGTTGTCATGATGAGTTCATCTTCATCCAAGTTGTCTCCATTTGCTTCTAATTGTTCTTTGAATTGAGTAACCCTAGAGAAATAGTCTTGAAATGTTTCTCCTTTCTGCATTTTTGTATTCTTGAGTTGGGTTCTCAAGTTCATCTTCTGGTTGATGTTCTTTCCTTCATACATTTTGGTTAGGGCATCAAACATCTCTTTTGGGGTATTCTTAGAAGACACTTGAGGGATCAAGTGGTCTTTAATGGAATCTGCAATTATTCTTTTGGCCCTAATCATATCCTTCTTGTAGTTCTCTTTAGCTTCATCTTCTTCGGGTTCAGGTACATTTTCTTTTATGAATTTTGCAAGATCATTCTCTTCAAGAATGAGTCCAATTATGTACTTCCAGGAACGGAAATTTTCCACGCCTTCTAACTTGTCCACAAGCTTGGTGCTTGCAGACGTCTTGACCTGGAGCTAGGAAAATGACCAAAAAATGAAAGTGCTCAGAAAATGAATATGAACTACCAGGAGATGTTTTGGGTTGAGGTGTGTTGGTTGGAGCTGACTGTTTCCAAAAATTCCAAGTTTTACCCTCGAAACTTGACCTACGCAAATCTGGACTAGAACTTCTGGTATTGGTTCTGGTTTCCTGGGTTTCTGGTTTCTGGTACCAATCAAAACTAGGGTTTGACTTTCCGGAGAATCTGGCCACTGAAAAGGTGTGTTCAAGCTGCCAAAGGATGCACTAGGGTAGGGCGCACTTCCCTAGATAGTTTTTAGTCAGAGATTCCTCTCCAATAAAAAGCCCTAATTTCCTTGTACAACAACAGTGACGTTTTTAGATACCCAGTGAAAGGTGCTCTATTCAGTCAAGCTCTGAAACCATGTTAAGTTTAATGTTGTTATTAGATTATTTTCAATTTACTAGAGCATTCCAAAACAACAGCATAAAGAGGATCACTGAAAGAAACACAATCACAAGGTACACAACATTTTATCCTGAGAAACCCTCATGGGGGAGAAAACCCATCAAAAACTTCTTCAATAATAGATTGTCAATACAATGCCAAGACTAAGACCAAACCACCAAGAATAAACTAGGACTAAGCATGTGTCTCTCTTCTTCTTGCAACTGCAGCTTCCTTCAAAAGATGGGCACTGGAAGTGTGAGTGAGTGAGTGAACAAGTGAGGCGCCATCCTCACTTATAAATACTAGTGAGGAGGTGCTAGAGTTATGTCTCGTCACTTAGTAGGGTTGACTTCTTCCAAGAGTGGTTAAAACCACTTTATAAACCTTAGAGGCTGACTTTACAAATACCACCATATAAATATAGTTTGACCAATCCACAAAAGGGGATTTGGTCTTATACAAGACCCGACATGATCAATCCACAAAAGGGGATTTTATCTATAAGATAATAACTCAAATATAATTAGAATATTCTTCCAAGTTACAATATTTCAACAGAGACATCTAGTCAGCAGGTATGTAGAGATGACATGATGGAGTATCAATCCATCGTGAAGAATGATGTGTGGGATATTGTTCCAAGGCCTGAGAGGAAGTCTGTGGTGACTTCCAAATGGATCTATAAGATCAAACATGCAGCTGACGGGAGCATCGAGAAGCAGAAAGCGAGATTTGTGGTTAGAGGATTCTCTCATGTGGAAGGAATAGACTATGAGGAGACATTTGCTCATGTTGCTCGGTACACCTCCATTCGGACAACCATTACCCTTGCTTCAACCATGGGTTAGATACTACATTAGATGGATGTGAAGATAGTCTTCCTCAATTGAGAGATTGAGGAAGAGGTGTACATCGAGCAGCCAGAAGGTTTTGAGATTCATGGGAAGGAGTCCCATGTGTGCAGGTTGAAGAAGGCCCTGCATGGACTCAAGCAGACACCTCAAGCTTGGTATGCAAGGATTGATGGATACCTGATGAGTTTGGGTTTCAGCGACAGTGTTGTTGATGCCAACCTGTACTATAAGGTTTTTTATCGTGAGTCCTTGATTTTGATCATGTACGTTGATGATTTATTTCTCACCAGAGCAGAGAGCCTCATTGCTTGGTGCAAATATGAGTTGGCCTATGAGTTTGAAATGAAGGATCTTGGCATGATGCACTATTTCTTGGGACTAGAAGTATGGCAGAGAAATGATGAGATCTTCCTGAGTCGGGGGAAGTATACAGTTGAGATTCTGAGGAGATTTGGGATGTTGGATTGTAAGTCCATGGCCACATCGATGGTGTTGAATCCGAAGAAGTTGAGTCAGCCTTCTTCTGATTTAGACTTGATTGATCCAACTATGTACAAACAATTGATTGGATCATTGATGTATATGGTTAACACCAAACCAGATATTTGCTATGCAGTGAGTGCACTTAGCCAGTTCATGAGTCAGTTGAGACAGTTGCATTGGGTGGCAGCGAAGCATGTGTTGAGATACTTGCGAGGCACAGTTGGATATGGCATGAGATATGCTTCTAGTATTGACATGAGATTGCAGGGATGTGTTGATTCTGATTGGGCAAGGAGCATAGTGGACAAGAAGAGCACCTCCGAGTGTTGCTTCAGTTTGGGGTCTGCCATGTTTTCCTGGTGTAGCAGGAAATATACTTTTTTGGCCTTGAGTACTGCAAAAGCTGAGTATATTGCAGTATGTATGGCAATACGTGAGGCAGTATGGCTTCGGAAGCTCCTTGCAGGATTGTTTGGGAAGATGTTGCATCCCACCGTGATTCATTGTGATAACCATAGATGTGTGAAGCTCTCAGAGAATCCAGTATCTTATGACAGTTCGAAACATGTTGAGATCAAGTTTCATTATATTCGAGATATGATGCAGAGGAAAGTAGTACTGGTGCAATACCTTCCTACAGTTGAGCAGATTGCAGATTTTCTCACCAAGCCCCTTGCCAAGTCGAAGTTCGAGTACTTTCGTTATGAACTTGGAGTGATAGAGAATGCCCCTCTCGTTAAGAGGGAGTGTTGATGGTTGTAGCTTCGTGAGACATTCTCCAGGTCGTACTCCTTGATGGACTAAGTCAGGTTGACCTGTGACAATATATTGGGTTGGTGCCCAACGACCCTTGAGGTGCAACTCAAGTGGTTGGGATATTATATTGCCCAACGAACCTTGGGGTGTAGCCCATGTGGTTAAGATATTTTCCAGGTTGTACTCCTCGATGCACTAAGTTGGGTTGACCTATGATAATACTCCTCGATGAACTGAGTTGGGTTGACCTGTGATAATACTCCTCGATGGACTGAGTTGTATATGACACTTATCGATGGACTGATAAGTTGTATTAGGTTGGTGCCCAGCAACCCTTGGGTGGTAGCCCATGTGGTTGGGATATTTTCCAAGTCGTACTCCTCGATGGACTGAGTTGGGTTGACATGTGATTGTTATTGTTTTCATAGCATTATGAAGTTCATTTCATTTTATCAAATAACCATAACCATAAATGTTGCAGCAACCAAGATCACAAGAAGAAACACCATGCACAAGTACACAAGATATATCCTGGGAAACCCTTCTCAAACAAGGGAGAAAAACCCAGCCAAATCCTTTGTTATATTCTTCAAGAAAAAGACCTTTCACCATCAAAATGACTTAGCATACAAGAGGGTGCTTAAGCCCTAGAAACCCTAGCGCCCAAGAGAGGTGCACACCCTTGCCAAAGAGAAGTACTTGCTGAAATTACCAAAACATGTGAGGAGGATATAATTCTTCAATGGAGACTCATCTCCTACTTATATTAGACTTTGACTGATTTAGCAAGGGCGTCTTATTGGCACAACAGGGTCGACCTCTCTAAGTCAAGCACACTTTATTATTATATTTATTATTATAATTAATATTTTCATTATTAATTATCTTCTTAATATTAATTATATTATCATAGGGCCGACATGTACCCTTTACATAATAACTAGGGTTACAGGTAGGTTTGACTCTTGAACAATATATAGAAAAGGATCTGATACACCCACTAGTGCTCATCCACTAGGGGGGCACATCCATAGGGATGCCATAGACCTAAGTCATTGCATTACACAGATGAGCTAGGTCCTCACAAGTGCACTTATGCTCATCCATAGTCACGTCTTCTCTACAGATCTGTTTTCCCACTGCCACCACCAGGAGGATCATCTGGAGTCTTCACATCAACTATGTTGCTTATTCAAAGAAGGCCATCACATCATCTTCATTCTTATTCTCATGATGATGTGCCCAGCGCTTTTCAGGATTTCTCTAATTCAACAAATCGCTCTTTACATCGAATAATCATCTGGAGTTCTTCTCTCTCACGTCATGGAGGAGGCCATATACATTCCTAGCCCTTGTCCCAGGCTGGAACCACAAACCCTTTATTAGGGGCTTTCTCTCAGGTTTGTAAGCTAGAGGATGTCTCTTATAGCTGCATTCATTAACAGTGATGACATACTGGGTTGGTTTCCAATGACCCTTGAGGTGTAGCTCATGTGCTTGGGATACTATGGGTTGTAGCCCATCGTCCCTTAGGGTGTAGCCCAAGTGGAAACGTCTTGTGGTTGTAGACCTTGACGATGATGACACACTACAATGTTGTAGCCCTAGTGTTCTCTAGCGGGTTGTAGCCCTAGTGTTCTCTAGCGGATTGTAGCCCCTAGACGAAATTGATAGGTCCACATTGGTTGTAGCCATGTGTGACTATGATGATGCTACATGTAGCATGGTTTGTGTGACCATGCCATGGTCTGAGGACCAAAGGAGAACATCATGGAGAATACCTCCCTAGCTAAGAGGGAGTGTTGATGTTTTTGGTAGTAACAGGAGGTATTCACCTCCGGAACAACTATTCTTAGAGATGAAGATGCCAAGAAGTCAACGAACAACCATTGAACAGATCAAAGAAGTCTCGAAAGAATTTAGAAGATCCCAAAAGAGAAGTCAGCCCCACAGAAAAGTAATAAACAATAAATATAATGCTCCAGAAGAGAAGTAGACCCCACAGGAAAAGACAAAGTAAAAATATATTTTCCAGGAAGACAAGTCGGCCCTACTAGAAAAGACACCTGCCCAGTTCAATATAAATAAAGGCAACGCCTTCCTCATTTGACACACTCTCACTCATCTATAGTGCAAGTCTTGTGGAGAGTAGCAATTGCAGCAGTCCAGCAACGAAGGAAAGAAGAAGGGCGTAGGTTGGCTAGGGTTTCCTCATAACCCTCACTAGGGTTTATCTTTTGTCTTGGTGGTACGTTGGTGGAGGCCAGATACTTTAGAGCTCTGGCTAGGGTTTGAAGTAGTTGCATTGTTGGGTTACCTCTTGTGGAGATAAGTATTCTTCTTTGTTGGTTTTGTTCTAGTGGATAGAGTTGGTTCTTGGTTATATTATATTGGCAAGGATTTTCTCTCTAAGAAAAGTTTGTTGGGTTTTTCACCCTTGTGAAGAAGGGTTTCCCAAGATAAATCTTTGTGTCTTCTTGTGTTTGTTTATCTGTTGCTTATGTATTTCAGTATATGGTTATTGAATGTTAAAAGAAGATCAAAATGCTATGGTAAATATAATGTTAAAGAAACTTCAACACAATCAACTAATCTTCATCAATCACTGAAAAGTTGTCAATTGTCAAATGATATCCTCTGAGTTATATAATGAATAACTGGACAAATTACTAGGAAGTCAGGAACAGAACATCGCTAATGAGTGGTTTTACCGGGAAACCTTACAATAGTCTAGAGCATTTTACTAAGAACTGGTAACCTTTAATAAATGTCATAAACAACTAAGAATTTCCTATCTACAACCAATCCATGTAGTTCTGTTTGTGAGCACATAAGGTCAAAGCATACTTTCAAGTTCTCCATTCCTTATCTTGTCCTCACTCTCCCTCCATTTTGTATCCTCCTGCTGTGCATGTATCTCTAATTGATTCTCAACAGGCATTCTATCCTTCCAATTAATATTGTCTGAGCTCACTGATTCTGTACATGTCCTGGAAAGTTTAAGCTTGGCAGCCTGCATCTCCTCACAGGGTTCTTTGAGTTCATTCTCCCTCTTCCTGTGATAGCTTATACCTTGCAAATCAGAATCACCTGAAACATGATGGTAAATAGTAATTAGTTTGTTCTATATGCGGCTACTAGTTGTTAAAGAAATACAGAAGATGAATCACAGATATAAATCCACAGAGATATATTCATATATATGAACATACATGCTTGGTCTTGAATTGCCACAAAAGCTTTTCTTGCAGCCTTCATTTCTGCGGCCTTTTTACTTTTTGCAATCCCGCCCGTGCAGAAAATTCCTCCAACCTCCACTGTAGAGACAAATGTCGGAGAATGATCATCTCCAGATTTCTCACAAGTATAATTAGGCAGTGGAAACTTTAATTTTTGTGCATGCTGCTGAAGGACATTCTTCCACTGCCCAGTCTCACACTGATGTACCATAAATAATGTGAATTAGGAAGCATACATATAGTACATTGAACAGGAGATTTCAAAATATGGAATAAAACGCATACCACTGAATTAGGCACAGAAGTGGTTCCCTTGGCATTCAAGTCTTCCAGAGCAACTCGTGCTGCATCATGCATGGCCTCCTTACTGGTGAGAAATTCTGATTTAGAATCATACATTTTACCGTTAACAAGAACAGATGCCCTGAACCTTGGATTATGTGAAGGGCCCTCTTTTGTATATTTATATGAAGGTACAGGCAGGGATAATTTTTGCGTGTACTCATTTAACTGGATTTTGTGCAATACAATGTTTGCCACACCTAAAAACAATCACAACCTGTAAGAAAACCCATATAGCTTGAAGGTTTTACCAGTTATACCAAATATTGTTTTTCACAACAATTATTGAACAGACATATTCTTCTAAAGATCCTAAACAATATCCTCTCAAACATTTGTGAAAAAGAATGTACATATTTGGAAAACCGTTCTCTTGAAAATACTATATTAGATACTAATTCTGTGATATTAGAGAGGGATATTAAGGATTGAAAAATAATCAACAGTGGGAAGACAACAAACATGTCTAATAAACATCAACTAGTTACTTGAACATAATGGACATGCCATTTCGATTCTTCAGATAGGGTTCACTTTCCAATTTTGCAGCTTTGGTAGTTTGACTAAAGTGGATCCATCACTTCCGTAAAATGATAATAAATGCATTTCATACCAGGGTTTCAAATCCAGTTAATTTTCTAAATTTGTCTTTACTGCTAAAACTTCTAAAACTTCTGGGTCGGACTCTAATAAGCTCTGACACCACATTAGAAATCTTTAAACTTTTGAATGGTTTAATGCTTCGAATTTCTGATCATGCCTTGATACCATCTTAATTCTTTGTTCAGCTTAATGTTCTAATACCAAAAGAAACAAAACATGAACACTGATACCAAACACAATCACAGACAGATATGCCAATATTGCATAACAAATAAACTGTAATGAATGATAGTTCATTGACTGAATATCCAACATAAGGACAAAGAGTTGAAATCCATATAGGATAATAATTGATAAATGACAAATGAGATATGAGAAAGATTGATTGATACAATGCGATGTGACAGTTTACTTATATGCATTGACTAGTCACAATAGCAAATGATCATGTCCCTTAGTTGAGTTATGTCTTTTAGTTTTATTATTATTATTATTTTAATGTTTATTTATATATTTTATGTTTATTACGTTACTTCTCCCTGCAAAGGTGTTTTTTCCTAAAAAAAAAATTTATAGAATAGTCTACATCTTCATTCTGGCCTGCAATGCCTTGTCATAATTCTTCATTCTTGAGGTTGAAGAATGAAACAATATGATCTTCGAAGAGCTAAGCAGGATTGTCAAACTGTGAATGGTACGACCCTAATTCGATACTCTGTGGAACTGTGCATTTATAGGGTTCCCAAGATTAACTTTTTGAATTGTGATTCCCAAGATGACTTCTATTTTGACACCCAATTGTATTGGAATTAATATTCTTCAAAAAGTAGGTCAATTGCTTTTGTTTAGAGCAGTGCTGATTGGTTGAGTAGTTATAGTATTGGCCCTTGTGATTAGGATGTCAATAAGGTGTCATAAAATGATCTTTCTTTATCATACTTGTAGTGTTTCCTTGATTCACTTTTCGAATTATGTCTTCTTCATACACTTGTGTCCCTCGGTTGATCATCGAATTTTTATTAGTAGAGACATTTGGATTTTCCATCATTTGTACTTCAATTTTTTAAGATATCCCTACTTCAACGGAATTTGCATCTTTATTATTCTTAATATTGATTGGATTTGTATTGGTTCCTTTCTCCAGGGTATTGGATTTTTACATCCAACGACTCTTCTACTTCAATTGGATCAGTCATTGTTTCTTTACTAATCATCGTTTCCTTGTTGGTAAGTTGCTCTAGATTTTCCTATAGCAACTCCTTGTCATTCTTTAGTTTTTTAATTTTTGAAAGTAAGCTTTGATTATGATCCCTTAGGCACGAAAATTCTTCCTCATTTTTTGACTTGTTGGATTTATTTTTTTAAGATCTTGATTCTTTGGTTTCTCATTTGTTAACCTTTTGATTTGTTTAGGCAGCCTCTGATTAAGGTTCCTTAGGTGGGGACTTTCTTTATCTTTCATTGATAAGTTCTTGTTGAATTTCTCCTTGAGATCTTGACTCTCTTGTTCTAGCTTTTTAATGCACTGCTTCTTATCCTTTGACTTCTTGATTTGTGCAAGTAGTTTTTAACTATGATCCTTTAGGCAAGAAATTTCATCATCTTTTTCTAGTAAGTTATTGTCAAAATTCTTCTTGAGATCTCAATTTCCCGTTACAATTTTTTAGGCGAGAATTTTCTTCATTTTTCTCTGATAAGTTCTCAAGTGTTATCATGAGGTCTTGATCCTCCAATTGTAATTTTTGGTTTACATGGATTGCAATGCCTTGTAGGAGTGGCACTTGATGCTTGACTTGCAAGTCGAGATTTATTTTCATCAATTCTTGGGCTACACGTTCCTTCTTGTCATTTACCAATTCTTATGTTATTGAATTCATTTCCAAAAAATTCGTATGTATGGGAAATTGTGCCTAAATGGATTTACAAGATAAAGCATGCAGTGGAAACAAGGCAAGATTTGTGGCTAGAGGATTCTCTCAGCAGGAGGGAGAAGATTATGATGAGACATTTGCTCTGGTTGCTAGATATACATCTATTAGAGCCACATATCTCTAGCAACATCAATGAGTTGGAGTTTACATTAGATGGATGTACAGACCGCCTTTCTCAATGGAGTGATTGAGGAAGAAGTATACATAGAGCAACCTCAAGGTGTTGAAGTACACCTAAGAAAAACCTGTGTATGCAGATTGAAGAAGGCCTTGTATGGACTCAAGCAAGCTCTAAGAGCTTGGTATGCTACTATGCACGTATTGATAACTATTTGACAAGACTTGGATTTTCCAAGAGTCATGTCGATCCAAATCTCTATTACAAAGTTGTGAATAATGCACCTGTGATTCTACTGGTATATGATTTTTGCAGAGCCTCTCATTATTCGGTGTAAGAGGGAGTAAGCCTTTGAATTCGATATGAAGGATCTTAGTCTCATGCACTACTATTTGGGACTAGAAGTATAGCAAAAGCGTGATGAAATCTTCCTGGGGCAAGGGAAGTATGTTGTAAAGATCCTTCAGAAGTTTGGGATGATGGATTGCAAATCCATGGCAACTCCCATGGTGACAGATATGAGGAAGTTGAGAGACTCTGACTCTGATCCAGTAGACTTGTCCCTGTACTGACAATTGATTGGCTCATTGATGTATTTGGTTAATACCCGGTCGGACATTTGCTTTGCGGTGAACACATTGAGCCAGTTCTTGGTGGAACCTAGACATGAGCATTGGATAGTTGCAAAACATATCTTGAGATATCTTCATGGGCGATAACTTATGGATTGAGATATGCCTCAAACAGTGATGAACAGTTGCATGGATTTACTGATTCAAATTGGGCAGGGAGTGCGGATGACAGAAAGAGAACTTTTGGTATGTGTTTCAGTTTGGGATCTGCTATGATATCATGGGCTAGCAGGAAACAGAAGTATGTTTCACTTAGCACTACATAAGCAGAGTATATTGCAGCTTGTGATGCTTGTATGGAAGCAGTGTGGCTCCGTACGCTGGTTTCTGGACTGTTTGATCAGGTGTTGGATTCGACCATGATATATTGTGATAACCAGAGTTGTGTGAAGCTCTCAGAGAATCCAGTGTTCCATGACAGGTCAAAGCACATTGAGATCAAGTACTATTTTCTCTGTGATAAAGTCCAGAGGGGAGAAGTGGTTCTCCAGTATATCTCCACTAATGAGAAGACTGCAGATATTTTGATGAAGCCTTTGTCCAAGATAAAGTTTGCATACTTGAGGGACAAGTTGGGGCTCGTGGAGATTGCTCCCTTGGTTGAAAGGGAGGATATGACTTCCTCGGTTGGGAGGGAGCTCTAATATGTGGCATCATGGACTGTCAGTGAGTTGTGGATCTGTATCATGCTAGTACAGCTTAGAGATGGTCATACAACTTAGAGATGATGCTTGCATCATGCTAGATATGATCATGCTAGTATAGCTCAGATATGATACAGATGGTTGGAGTTGTTGATACAGTGGCCTGAGCAGCATCGTGCTAGTACAGCTTAGAGGTGGCATACAGCTTAGATATGATGTATTAACATCATGCTAGATATGTCATGCTAGTACAGCTTAGAGACGATGTTGGTGAGTTGCATCATGCTAGATATGGCCATGCGAGTACAACTTATATGTGACATACAGCTTAGATATGATGTATTGACATCATGCTAGATATGTCATGCTAGTACGGCTTAGAGATGACCATACAGCTTAGAGATGATGCAGGGGGCTCGTGTCATGCTAGATATGATCATGCGAGAACAGCTTAGATGTGGCATACAGCTTAGATATGATGCGTTGGCATCATGCTAGATATGTCATGCTAGTACGGCTTAGATATGATCATACAGCTTAGAGGTGACACAGTGAGGCACTAATCTACATCATGCGAGTACAACTTAGAGGTGGCATACAGCTTAGATATGATGTATTGACGTCATGTAAGATATGTCATGCTAGTACGGCTTAGAGATGATGTAGATGATACTCCAGATTATGCCAGTACAACTTAGATATGATGCATTCGCATCATGCTAGTACGGCTTAGAGGTGATGCAGCAGATGACATTGTTGATGCAGGATGATATCAGATGATATGATTTGATTGTCGTGGAGACTGTATGTCTCTGGATAGTAGTTGTATGCTATTGTGATGAATGTACTCCATTGGTAGGGACTGTGTGTCATTGGTTAGTAGCTGTGTGCTACAAGGAGTGGTTGTGTACTACTTGGCAGTAGTTGTGTACTACTATGGATAGACACAATTGTGTTCTATTGGATGGCATTATTGCCATGGAGACTATCACTAGTGTTGGAGATGATTGCCAGCTAGATGGATAGTCAGTGTGCTAGTGGACAGACATTCTCCAGGCAAAGAATGGTCTGGGCAGAACAGATTGTTGGTGGATAGACATTTTCCCTGTGGAGAATGGTCCAGGTTGACAGATTCTTGACGTATCATGGACTGGTATTTTCCTAAGGCACAGATTGTGGCCCAATTAGGAAAATGGTTCAGGACCGATATTCTCCTGAGGCACAATTATTGGCCCGATCAAGTTGAATAGTCCACCCCCTAAGGACATGATGTCCCGATTAGGGTGGTTGATACGGGACCGATATTTTCTAAGGCATATGGGTAGAGATTGATCTCTTTGGTACATATGACCCGATTAGAAAATAATCCGAGAATGGCATTCCTGTAGGAATGGTGTTTGTAGCCCATGACGTGGCTTTCAACATCTGGGAGGACTGACATTCTTCTAGGACGTAGGTCCGGATTATTAGAATGGTCCTCGTAGCCCATTGCGAGGCTTTCAGCATCTGTTGGAACAGCTATTCTTCTAGGACGTATGTCCGAATTAGAAGAATGGTCCATGCATCACTCTGTTGAGTGGGTGACTCATGCAAGACACTCTGCTGAGTGCGTTGAGTTTAGCACATGACTTATTCAACATCACGGCAGATTACTCAGATGGAGTATGGCCTCGAGAGATGACGCAAACGATGATGTATGTTGATGCCAAGATGCTATCAGACGATACTGATAGTGATGATGAGGCTTGTGACTTGATCTGCGTGATCATGGGATAGTTTGTGTGCCTATGATGATGCTACCGACAGAATGGTATGTGGGTGCTCAAGACCATTACCGTTAATACCTCCCTAGCTAGGAGGTAGTGTTGATGTTATGGTAGTTGCGGGAGGTATTAACCTCCACGTGTAACCTTTGACTAGAATGGAATATTTTGGAAGCAAGGGAAACCCTAAATAGATGTGTAAAATGTAGAAATTTAATGACAAAATCAGCAAGCTAATATTCTATCATACACTTAGCAACCTAGAGATAATTGTCTTGCATGAACTCTGAAATGTCTAAAACCCACATTCAGAAATTACCATAAGCAGAAATACACATTGCTAAGTAATCTATGCAGCGGAATAAACACAATGAACAACATTCAATCAACCATGAATAACTCATAAATTTAGGCAATGCTAGGGAAAACCCCAATGTGGGGAAACCCAATGAGAGAGAGATTTATTATTCAGCTTCAGGAAAGTACATATCAGCAGCAATATCACAATTTCCAGCCAAAAGAAAAACCACTTACAGCACCCAAAAACTGTCCCAAAAATTTCTGCCTCGATTTCTGTGCCAAGTCCATACTATTGTACGACCCACCCTGAAAAAACAGCACCTCGAAAACAAAGCCAAACAGTTGTTGTACGAACTGTCCTTTAGCAGTAAATATTCCAAGTTGCCTTGATTTTCGTGCCCTCTTTTCTGATGTATGGATCCCTACAGTACGGCCTCCTTCACAGCAGTAAATTACAACACTAATAAAAAAAAGAAAATCCTCCTTGGGATTTGTGCCCTAGCTTTCTTGGGAAATGTGCCTTCCTTGCTTCCCTCTTTCCTCTCTCAAGCTTACTCAGAAAATCTCTCAAACTCCTCTCTTGTTTCTTGCACACTACCCAATGCATTCTTTTATAAAATCTGAAGATGACCTTTTCCCTCCCAAGTGTCTTTTCAACTTCCCCAACCCTAAATCCAAAGGCCAGGATCCAATCTTGCCTTTACAAGATCAAGGGCCATGGTTCATTCCCTCCAAAATAAATCACTTAAAATATTAAAGTACATTTCACTTTATTACATAAGTGCACTTTATGAAATAAAGTCACTTTAATATTAGAAGGTACACTTTATAAAAAGTCACGTTAATAAAAGAACCACTTTACAACTTTATAAAAATCCATTACAAAGTTAAGTGCCTAATAGTGTCAACATAAGGTAACATCCGCATATAAGACAAAACATGCGGAGTATCTCCCGAGCTAAAAAGCTAACATGAAAACCCTAGAAGTCAACCTAGTAGAATAAATAATATTAGAATATTATCTTCCAGAAAGACAAGTCGACGCCACAGGAAAAAGATAAACAAAAAATATAATTACTCGAAAGTCAGGTCGACCCAGCCAGAAAAGTCACTAGACAGATTAATATAAATAGAGGACGTTTTAGCTCATTTGTACACCCAATCAAAGCGCAAGTCTTGTGGAGAGCTGCAGTTGTAGCTGCAAGGAGGAATAAGGGCATATCGTCATCTCTTGGTCTTGGTCTCTCTCTGAGTGATATTCTTGGTGAGACTCTTGGTGATATTCTTGGTAATACTCTTGGTGATATTCTTGATAAGTATGGCGCAAGTTTGAGAGAGTAGTGCAGTTGTAGCTGCTACAGTTGTGTATAGTACTTGTTCTGTGGATATAGAGACTCTCTCTCTTGTGCACTACCCTTGGAGAAGTAGCGCTCTACTTGTCTTGAGTTGTTGTTGCAGTTAGCAGCTACGGTTTATCTATTGGTTCTAGTATGGCTTTCCGAAATAATTATGTCAAAGGTTAGGGTGCTCGGGGGTGGCTTCGTGCCTATGGATGGGTGACAATAGAGATATTGTCTATGGTGAAAACGAGCACATCAATTAATTTAACACTTATGCATTGCCAGTGCCTAGCATGCGAAGGTGTCCGAGCGACACTCTCTAGATTGTTAAAGTGGATTTTATGTAATGAATAAAGTGACTTTTATAAAGTTGAGTGACTTAAGTGATTTAAGTCATCTCAACGAGAAATTAAGTCACAATTGTTGATCTCAAGAGATCAAGATCAAATCTTGATCGTTGATCACTTTGGAGATAGGGTTTTAGTCATTCGTAGTATATAAAAGCAGATCTAAGGAGAGTGAGAGGCACACAATGAGTGCATAGTAGCAAGAGGGAGTCTTGCTCATGTACTTGTGTTTGAGTGGGCAGGGCTGAGGAAAGGGTGCAAGGGGCAGTGAGGGAGATAGCAACTAGGTGGGATAGGCTATCAACTGCAACATTGTAATCCTTTGATGGACCATTATCCCAGGACGGGAGCCCAGGATTTTTAGCAATAAAATCAAACTCATAATTGGTTTTCCCGCAAGGGTTTTTATAGGGGTTTTACCTAAATCTCATGTGCAATGTGATTGGTTTTTGTTGTTAATGCTTCCGATGATATTTGTTTAGAAACTAGTTGCATTGTGATTTAGTGAAATGTGTTTTTGCACGGAATTAACAATCGGGTGCTAGATTCAAAAATTTTAACATGGTATTAGATCCAGACTCTAACGAGGAAGCCAAATTTGCATAGAGGATCGAGAATGGCAGCGAGAAAATTGTTTGTCTACGAGAAAATTTTTTGTTTGCAGGGTTACAGCTACTGGGTAATTAAAAAAAAAGACTTAAAAGAGGTCATACGACGTACGGATTAGCAGTCGGCTAAGAGAATAACATTGTTGGTCGATTGCAGCAGCACAATAGAGGTTCATGCGGACGGATTGAACGGTTGGTTTTGTAGAATGGGTTGAGGACTATGGAGATCAGTCAAGCGGTAGTTGGGCGCGTAAGGAAGAGCATGTGGTCCCTGGGAGCCGGCACCGCAAATGGACCGAACATGAGGTTTAAGTGTCAGTTGCAACAGGGAGTCGAGCAGCCGTCTACTATGTCATGGCTCAAGGCAGCAAAGAAGTCACAGCTGCCAAGCGAAGAGCGAATCCGATCCTAAGGTTGTGGCGGTGGTCATAGATTGGCCGCATAGGAGCCAACCAAGTGTTAATAGCAGCCACGGGGGTTCGATGGTAGAGGGGCGGATTGTTGAGTGAGCAGTCGCTACAGCAGCAAGTGAAGAGCAACGCACGGGAAAGCAGACAACTAGTGGAGGTCGGTCACGTAAGGAGAACACGGCTTGTGGAG
The DNA here is from genome assembly GCA_009831015.1 of Picea engelmannii. NCBI lineage: Eukaryota > Viridiplantae > Streptophyta > Pinopsida > Pinales > Pinaceae > Picea > Picea engelmannii. The sequence goes on from ML826775.1 coordinate 82,983, forward strand.
CTGTTGAGCGAGTGTGCTGCAAAGATCCTGGAAATTGCTGGATCGGGTCACATGGAG
>ML826775.1:83139-103964 GCA_009831015.1 Picea engelmannii
TTCTTCCAAGAGTGGTTAAAACCACTTTATAAACCTTAGAGGCTGACTTTACAAATACCACCATATAAATATAGTTTGACCAATCCACAAAAGGGGATTTGGTCTTATACAAGACCCGACATGATCAATCCACAAAAGGGGATTTTATCTATAAGATAATAACTCAAATATAATTAGAATATTCTTCCAAGTTACAATATTTCAACAGAGACATCTAGTCAGCAGGTATGTAGAGATGACATGATGGAGTATCAATCCATCGTGAAGAATGATGTGTGGGATATTGTTCCAAGGCCTGAGAGGAAGTCTGTGGTGACTTCCAAATGGATCTATAAGATCAAACATGCAGCTGACGGGAGCATCGAGAAGCAGAAAGCGAGATTTGTGGTTAGAGGATTCTCTCATGTGGAAGGAATAGACTATGAGGAGACATTTGCTCATGTTGCTCGGTACACCTCCATTCGGACAACCATTACCCTTGCTTCAACCATGGGTTAGATACTACATTAGATGGATGTGAAGATAGTCTTCCTCAATTGAGAGATTGAGGAAGAGGTGTACATCGAGCAGCCAGAAGGTTTTGAGATTCATGGGAAGGAGTCCCATGTGTGCAGGTTGAAGAAGGCCCTGCATGGACTCAAGCAGACACCTCAAGCTTGGTATGCAAGGATTGATGGATACCTGATGAGTTTGGGTTTCAGCGACAGTGTTGTTGATGCCAACCTGTACTATAAGGTTTTTTATCGTGAGTCCTTGATTTTGATCATGTACGTTGATGATTTATTTCTCACCAGAGCAGAGAGCCTCATTGCTTGGTGCAAATATGAGTTGGCCTATGAGTTTGAAATGAAGGATCTTGGCATGATGCACTATTTCTTGGGACTAGAAGTATGGCAGAGAAATGATGAGATCTTCCTGAGTCGGGGGAAGTATACAGTTGAGATTCTGAGGAGATTTGGGATGTTGGATTGTAAGTCCATGGCCACATCGATGGTGTTGAATCCGAAGAAGTTGAGTCAGCCTTCTTCTGATTTAGACTTGATTGATCCAACTATGTACAAACAATTGATTGGATCATTGATGTATATGGTTAACACCAAACCAGATATTTGCTATGCAGTGAGTGCACTTAGCCAGTTCATGAGTCAGTTGAGACAGTTGCATTGGGTGGCAGCGAAGCATGTGTTGAGATACTTGCGAGGCACAGTTGGATATGGCATGAGATATGCTTCTAGTATTGACATGAGATTGCAGGGATGTGTTGATTCTGATTGGGCAAGGAGCATAGTGGACAAGAAGAGCACCTCCGAGTGTTGCTTCAGTTTGGGGTCTGCCATGTTTTCCTGGTGTAGCAGGAAATATACTTTTTTGGCCTTGAGTACTGCAAAAGCTGAGTATATTGCAGTATGTATGGCAATACGTGAGGCAGTATGGCTTCGGAAGCTCCTTGCAGGATTGTTTGGGAAGATGTTGCATCCCACCGTGATTCATTGTGATAACCATAGATGTGTGAAGCTCTCAGAGAATCCAGTATCTTATGACAGTTCGAAACATGTTGAGATCAAGTTTCATTATATTCGAGATATGATGCAGAGGAAAGTAGTACTGGTGCAATACCTTCCTACAGTTGAGCAGATTGCAGATTTTCTCACCAAGCCCCTTGCCAAGTCGAAGTTCGAGTACTTTCGTTATGAACTTGGAGTGATAGAGAATGCCCCTCTCGTTAAGAGGGAGTGTTGATGGTTGTAGCTTCGTGAGACATTCTCCAGGTCGTACTCCTTGATGGACTAAGTCAGGTTGACCTGTGACAATATATTGGGTTGGTGCCCAACGACCCTTGAGGTGCAACTCAAGTGGTTGGGATATTATATTGCCCAACGAACCTTGGGGTGTAGCCCATGTGGTTAAGATATTTTCCAGGTTGTACTCCTCGATGCACTAAGTTGGGTTGACCTATGATAATACTCCTCGATGAACTGAGTTGGGTTGACCTGTGATAATACTCCTCGATGGACTGAGTTGTATATGACACTTATCGATGGACTGATAAGTTGTATTAGGTTGGTGCCCAGCAACCCTTGGGTGGTAGCCCATGTGGTTGGGATATTTTCCAAGTCGTACTCCTCGATGGACTGAGTTGGGTTGACATGTGATTGTTATTGTTTTCATAGCATTATGAAGTTCATTTCATTTTATCAAATAACCATAACCATAAATGTTGCAGCAACCAAGATCACAAGAAGAAACACCATGCACAAGTACACAAGATATATCCTGGGAAACCCTTCTCAAACAAGGGAGAAAAACCCAGCCAAATCCTTTGTTATATTCTTCAAGAAAAAGACCTTTCACCATCAAAATGACTTAGCATACAAGAGGGTGCTTAAGCCCTAGAAACCCTAGCGCCCAAGAGAGGTGCACACCCTTGCCAAAGAGAAGTACTTGCTGAAATTACCAAAACATGTGAGGAGGATATAATTCTTCAATGGAGACTCATCTCCTACTTATATTAGACTTTGACTGATTTAGCAAGGGCGTCTTATTGGCACAACAGGGTCGACCTCTCTAAGTCAAGCACACTTTATTATTATATTTATTATTATAATTAATATTTTCATTATTAATTATCTTCTTAATATTAATTATATTATCATAGGGCCGACATGTACCCTTTACATAATAACTAGGGTTACAGGTAGGTTTGACTCTTGAACAATATATAGAAAAGGATCTGATACACCCACTAGTGCTCATCCACTAGGGGGGCACATCCATAGGGATGCCATAGACCTAAGTCATTGCATTACACAGATGAGCTAGGTCCTCACAAGTGCACTTATGCTCATCCATAGTCACGTCTTCTCTACAGATCTGTTTTCCCACTGCCACCACCAGGAGGATCATCTGGAGTCTTCACATCAACTATGTTGCTTATTCAAAGAAGGCCATCACATCATCTTCATTCTTATTCTCATGATGATGTGCCCAGCGCTTTTCAGGATTTCTCTAATTCAACAAATCGCTCTTTACATCGAATAATCATCTGGAGTTCTTCTCTCTCACGTCATGGAGGAGGCCATATACATTCCTAGCCCTTGTCCCAGGCTGGAACCACAAACCCTTTATTAGGGGCTTTCTCTCAGGTTTGTAAGCTAGAGGATGTCTCTTATAGCTGCATTCATTAACAGTGATGACATACTGGGTTGGTTTCCAATGACCCTTGAGGTGTAGCTCATGTGCTTGGGATACTATGGGTTGTAGCCCATCGTCCCTTAGGGTGTAGCCCAAGTGGAAACGTCTTGTGGTTGTAGACCTTGACGATGATGACACACTACAATGTTGTAGCCCTAGTGTTCTCTAGCGGGTTGTAGCCCTAGTGTTCTCTAGCGGATTGTAGCCCCTAGACGAAATTGATAGGTCCACATTGGTTGTAGCCATGTGTGACTATGATGATGCTACATGTAGCATGGTTTGTGTGACCATGCCATGGTCTGAGGACCAAAGGAGAACATCATGGAGAATACCTCCCTAGCTAAGAGGGAGTGTTGATGTTTTTGGTAGTAACAGGAGGTATTCACCTCCGGAACAACTATTCTTAGAGATGAAGATGCCAAGAAGTCAACGAACAACCATTGAACAGATCAAAGAAGTCTCGAAAGAATTTAGAAGATCCCAAAAGAGAAGTCAGCCCCACAGAAAAGTAATAAACAATAAATATAATGCTCCAGAAGAGAAGTAGACCCCACAGGAAAAGACAAAGTAAAAATATATTTTCCAGGAAGACAAGTCGGCCCTACTAGAAAAGACACCTGCCCAGTTCAATATAAATAAAGGCAACGCCTTCCTCATTTGACACACTCTCACTCATCTATAGTGCAAGTCTTGTGGAGAGTAGCAATTGCAGCAGTCCAGCAACGAAGGAAAGAAGAAGGGCGTAGGTTGGCTAGGGTTTCCTCATAACCCTCACTAGGGTTTATCTTTTGTCTTGGTGGTACGTTGGTGGAGGCCAGATACTTTAGAGCTCTGGCTAGGGTTTGAAGTAGTTGCATTGTTGGGTTACCTCTTGTGGAGATAAGTATTCTTCTTTGTTGGTTTTGTTCTAGTGGATAGAGTTGGTTCTTGGTTATATTATATTGGCAAGGATTTTCTCTCTAAGAAAAGTTTGTTGGGTTTTTCACCCTTGTGAAGAAGGGTTTCCCAAGATAAATCTTTGTGTCTTCTTGTGTTTGTTTATCTGTTGCTTATGTATTTCAGTATATGGTTATTGAATGTTAAAAGAAGATCAAAATGCTATGGTAAATATAATGTTAAAGAAACTTCAACACAATCAACTAATCTTCATCAATCACTGAAAAGTTGTCAATTGTCAAATGATATCCTCTGAGTTATATAATGAATAACTGGACAAATTACTAGGAAGTCAGGAACAGAACATCGCTAATGAGTGGTTTTACCGGGAAACCTTACAATAGTCTAGAGCATTTTACTAAGAACTGGTAACCTTTAATAAATGTCATAAACAACTAAGAATTTCCTATCTACAACCAATCCATGTAGTTCTGTTTGTGAGCACATAAGGTCAAAGCATACTTTCAAGTTCTCCATTCCTTATCTTGTCCTCACTCTCCCTCCATTTTGTATCCTCCTGCTGTGCATGTATCTCTAATTGATTCTCAACAGGCATTCTATCCTTCCAATTAATATTGTCTGAGCTCACTGATTCTGTACATGTCCTGGAAAGTTTAAGCTTGGCAGCCTGCATCTCCTCACAGGGTTCTTTGAGTTCATTCTCCCTCTTCCTGTGATAGCTTATACCTTGCAAATCAGAATCACCTGAAACATGATGGTAAATAGTAATTAGTTTGTTCTATATGCGGCTACTAGTTGTTAAAGAAATACAGAAGATGAATCACAGATATAAATCCACAGAGATATATTCATATATATGAACATACATGCTTGGTCTTGAATTGCCACAAAAGCTTTTCTTGCAGCCTTCATTTCTGCGGCCTTTTTACTTTTTGCAATCCCGCCCGTGCAGAAAATTCCTCCAACCTCCACTGTAGAGACAAATGTCGGAGAATGATCATCTCCAGATTTCTCACAAGTATAATTAGGCAGTGGAAACTTTAATTTTTGTGCATGCTGCTGAAGGACATTCTTCCACTGCCCAGTCTCACACTGATGTACCATAAATAATGTGAATTAGGAAGCATACATATAGTACATTGAACAGGAGATTTCAAAATATGGAATAAAACGCATACCACTGAATTAGGCACAGAAGTGGTTCCCTTGGCATTCAAGTCTTCCAGAGCAACTCGTGCTGCATCATGCATGGCCTCCTTACTGGTGAGAAATTCTGATTTAGAATCATACATTTTACCGTTAACAAGAACAGATGCCCTGAACCTTGGATTATGTGAAGGGCCCTCTTTTGTATATTTATATGAAGGTACAGGCAGGGATAATTTTTGCGTGTACTCATTTAACTGGATTTTGTGCAATACAATGTTTGCCACACCTAAAAACAATCACAACCTGTAAGAAAACCCATATAGCTTGAAGGTTTTACCAGTTATACCAAATATTGTTTTTCACAACAATTATTGAACAGACATATTCTTCTAAAGATCCTAAACAATATCCTCTCAAACATTTGTGAAAAAGAATGTACATATTTGGAAAACCGTTCTCTTGAAAATACTATATTAGATACTAATTCTGTGATATTAGAGAGGGATATTAAGGATTGAAAAATAATCAACAGTGGGAAGACAACAAACATGTCTAATAAACATCAACTAGTTACTTGAACATAATGGACATGCCATTTCGATTCTTCAGATAGGGTTCACTTTCCAATTTTGCAGCTTTGGTAGTTTGACTAAAGTGGATCCATCACTTCCGTAAAATGATAATAAATGCATTTCATACCAGGGTTTCAAATCCAGTTAATTTTCTAAATTTGTCTTTACTGCTAAAACTTCTAAAACTTCTGGGTCGGACTCTAATAAGCTCTGACACCACATTAGAAATCTTTAAACTTTTGAATGGTTTAATGCTTCGAATTTCTGATCATGCCTTGATACCATCTTAATTCTTTGTTCAGCTTAATGTTCTAATACCAAAAGAAACAAAACATGAACACTGATACCAAACACAATCACAGACAGATATGCCAATATTGCATAACAAATAAACTGTAATGAATGATAGTTCATTGACTGAATATCCAACATAAGGACAAAGAGTTGAAATCCATATAGGATAATAATTGATAAATGACAAATGAGATATGAGAAAGATTGATTGATACAATGCGATGTGACAGTTTACTTATATGCATTGACTAGTCACAATAGCAAATGATCATGTCCCTTAGTTGAGTTATGTCTTTTAGTTTTATTATTATTATTATTTTAATGTTTATTTATATATTTTATGTTTATTACGTTACTTCTCCCTGCAAAGGTGTTTTTTCCTAAAAAAAAAATTTATAGAATAGTCTACATCTTCATTCTGGCCTGCAATGCCTTGTCATAATTCTTCATTCTTGAGGTTGAAGAATGAAACAATATGATCTTCGAAGAGCTAAGCAGGATTGTCAAACTGTGAATGGTACGACCCTAATTCGATACTCTGTGGAACTGTGCATTTATAGGGTTCCCAAGATTAACTTTTTGAATTGTGATTCCCAAGATGACTTCTATTTTGACACCCAATTGTATTGGAATTAATATTCTTCAAAAAGTAGGTCAATTGCTTTTGTTTAGAGCAGTGCTGATTGGTTGAGTAGTTATAGTATTGGCCCTTGTGATTAGGATGTCAATAAGGTGTCATAAAATGATCTTTCTTTATCATACTTGTAGTGTTTCCTTGATTCACTTTTCGAATTATGTCTTCTTCATACACTTGTGTCCCTCGGTTGATCATCGAATTTTTATTAGTAGAGACATTTGGATTTTCCATCATTTGTACTTCAATTTTTTAAGATATCCCTACTTCAACGGAATTTGCATCTTTATTATTCTTAATATTGATTGGATTTGTATTGGTTCCTTTCTCCAGGGTATTGGATTTTTACATCCAACGACTCTTCTACTTCAATTGGATCAGTCATTGTTTCTTTACTAATCATCGTTTCCTTGTTGGTAAGTTGCTCTAGATTTTCCTATAGCAACTCCTTGTCATTCTTTAGTTTTTTAATTTTTGAAAGTAAGCTTTGATTATGATCCCTTAGGCACGAAAATTCTTCCTCATTTTTTGACTTGTTGGATTTATTTTTTTAAGATCTTGATTCTTTGGTTTCTCATTTGTTAACCTTTTGATTTGTTTAGGCAGCCTCTGATTAAGGTTCCTTAGGTGGGGACTTTCTTTATCTTTCATTGATAAGTTCTTGTTGAATTTCTCCTTGAGATCTTGACTCTCTTGTTCTAGCTTTTTAATGCACTGCTTCTTATCCTTTGACTTCTTGATTTGTGCAAGTAGTTTTTAACTATGATCCTTTAGGCAAGAAATTTCATCATCTTTTTCTAGTAAGTTATTGTCAAAATTCTTCTTGAGATCTCAATTTCCCGTTACAATTTTTTAGGCGAGAATTTTCTTCATTTTTCTCTGATAAGTTCTCAAGTGTTATCATGAGGTCTTGATCCTCCAATTGTAATTTTTGGTTTACATGGATTGCAATGCCTTGTAGGAGTGGCACTTGATGCTTGACTTGCAAGTCGAGATTTATTTTCATCAATTCTTGGGCTACACGTTCCTTCTTGTCATTTACCAATTCTTATGTTATTGAATTCATTTCCAAAAAATTCGTATGTATGGGAAATTGTGCCTAAATGGATTTACAAGATAAAGCATGCAGTGGAAACAAGGCAAGATTTGTGGCTAGAGGATTCTCTCAGCAGGAGGGAGAAGATTATGATGAGACATTTGCTCTGGTTGCTAGATATACATCTATTAGAGCCACATATCTCTAGCAACATCAATGAGTTGGAGTTTACATTAGATGGATGTACAGACCGCCTTTCTCAATGGAGTGATTGAGGAAGAAGTATACATAGAGCAACCTCAAGGTGTTGAAGTACACCTAAGAAAAACCTGTGTATGCAGATTGAAGAAGGCCTTGTATGGACTCAAGCAAGCTCTAAGAGCTTGGTATGCTACTATGCACGTATTGATAACTATTTGACAAGACTTGGATTTTCCAAGAGTCATGTCGATCCAAATCTCTATTACAAAGTTGTGAATAATGCACCTGTGATTCTACTGGTATATGATTTTTGCAGAGCCTCTCATTATTCGGTGTAAGAGGGAGTAAGCCTTTGAATTCGATATGAAGGATCTTAGTCTCATGCACTACTATTTGGGACTAGAAGTATAGCAAAAGCGTGATGAAATCTTCCTGGGGCAAGGGAAGTATGTTGTAAAGATCCTTCAGAAGTTTGGGATGATGGATTGCAAATCCATGGCAACTCCCATGGTGACAGATATGAGGAAGTTGAGAGACTCTGACTCTGATCCAGTAGACTTGTCCCTGTACTGACAATTGATTGGCTCATTGATGTATTTGGTTAATACCCGGTCGGACATTTGCTTTGCGGTGAACACATTGAGCCAGTTCTTGGTGGAACCTAGACATGAGCATTGGATAGTTGCAAAACATATCTTGAGATATCTTCATGGGCGATAACTTATGGATTGAGATATGCCTCAAACAGTGATGAACAGTTGCATGGATTTACTGATTCAAATTGGGCAGGGAGTGCGGATGACAGAAAGAGAACTTTTGGTATGTGTTTCAGTTTGGGATCTGCTATGATATCATGGGCTAGCAGGAAACAGAAGTATGTTTCACTTAGCACTACATAAGCAGAGTATATTGCAGCTTGTGATGCTTGTATGGAAGCAGTGTGGCTCCGTACGCTGGTTTCTGGACTGTTTGATCAGGTGTTGGATTCGACCATGATATATTGTGATAACCAGAGTTGTGTGAAGCTCTCAGAGAATCCAGTGTTCCATGACAGGTCAAAGCACATTGAGATCAAGTACTATTTTCTCTGTGATAAAGTCCAGAGGGGAGAAGTGGTTCTCCAGTATATCTCCACTAATGAGAAGACTGCAGATATTTTGATGAAGCCTTTGTCCAAGATAAAGTTTGCATACTTGAGGGACAAGTTGGGGCTCGTGGAGATTGCTCCCTTGGTTGAAAGGGAGGATATGACTTCCTCGGTTGGGAGGGAGCTCTAATATGTGGCATCATGGACTGTCAGTGAGTTGTGGATCTGTATCATGCTAGTACAGCTTAGAGATGGTCATACAACTTAGAGATGATGCTTGCATCATGCTAGATATGATCATGCTAGTATAGCTCAGATATGATACAGATGGTTGGAGTTGTTGATACAGTGGCCTGAGCAGCATCGTGCTAGTACAGCTTAGAGGTGGCATACAGCTTAGATATGATGTATTAACATCATGCTAGATATGTCATGCTAGTACAGCTTAGAGACGATGTTGGTGAGTTGCATCATGCTAGATATGGCCATGCGAGTACAACTTATATGTGACATACAGCTTAGATATGATGTATTGACATCATGCTAGATATGTCATGCTAGTACGGCTTAGAGATGACCATACAGCTTAGAGATGATGCAGGGGGCTCGTGTCATGCTAGATATGATCATGCGAGAACAGCTTAGATGTGGCATACAGCTTAGATATGATGCGTTGGCATCATGCTAGATATGTCATGCTAGTACGGCTTAGATATGATCATACAGCTTAGAGGTGACACAGTGAGGCACTAATCTACATCATGCGAGTACAACTTAGAGGTGGCATACAGCTTAGATATGATGTATTGACGTCATGTAAGATATGTCATGCTAGTACGGCTTAGAGATGATGTAGATGATACTCCAGATTATGCCAGTACAACTTAGATATGATGCATTCGCATCATGCTAGTACGGCTTAGAGGTGATGCAGCAGATGACATTGTTGATGCAGGATGATATCAGATGATATGATTTGATTGTCGTGGAGACTGTATGTCTCTGGATAGTAGTTGTATGCTATTGTGATGAATGTACTCCATTGGTAGGGACTGTGTGTCATTGGTTAGTAGCTGTGTGCTACAAGGAGTGGTTGTGTACTACTTGGCAGTAGTTGTGTACTACTATGGATAGACACAATTGTGTTCTATTGGATGGCATTATTGCCATGGAGACTATCACTAGTGTTGGAGATGATTGCCAGCTAGATGGATAGTCAGTGTGCTAGTGGACAGACATTCTCCAGGCAAAGAATGGTCTGGGCAGAACAGATTGTTGGTGGATAGACATTTTCCCTGTGGAGAATGGTCCAGGTTGACAGATTCTTGACGTATCATGGACTGGTATTTTCCTAAGGCACAGATTGTGGCCCAATTAGGAAAATGGTTCAGGACCGATATTCTCCTGAGGCACAATTATTGGCCCGATCAAGTTGAATAGTCCACCCCCTAAGGACATGATGTCCCGATTAGGGTGGTTGATACGGGACCGATATTTTCTAAGGCATATGGGTAGAGATTGATCTCTTTGGTACATATGACCCGATTAGAAAATAATCCGAGAATGGCATTCCTGTAGGAATGGTGTTTGTAGCCCATGACGTGGCTTTCAACATCTGGGAGGACTGACATTCTTCTAGGACGTAGGTCCGGATTATTAGAATGGTCCTCGTAGCCCATTGCGAGGCTTTCAGCATCTGTTGGAACAGCTATTCTTCTAGGACGTATGTCCGAATTAGAAGAATGGTCCATGCATCACTCTGTTGAGTGGGTGACTCATGCAAGACACTCTGCTGAGTGCGTTGAGTTTAGCACATGACTTATTCAACATCACGGCAGATTACTCAGATGGAGTATGGCCTCGAGAGATGACGCAAACGATGATGTATGTTGATGCCAAGATGCTATCAGACGATACTGATAGTGATGATGAGGCTTGTGACTTGATCTGCGTGATCATGGGATAGTTTGTGTGCCTATGATGATGCTACCGACAGAATGGTATGTGGGTGCTCAAGACCATTACCGTTAATACCTCCCTAGCTAGGAGGTAGTGTTGATGTTATGGTAGTTGCGGGAGGTATTAACCTCCACGTGTAACCTTTGACTAGAATGGAATATTTTGGAAGCAAGGGAAACCCTAAATAGATGTGTAAAATGTAGAAATTTAATGACAAAATCAGCAAGCTAATATTCTATCATACACTTAGCAACCTAGAGATAATTGTCTTGCATGAACTCTGAAATGTCTAAAACCCACATTCAGAAATTACCATAAGCAGAAATACACATTGCTAAGTAATCTATGCAGCGGAATAAACACAATGAACAACATTCAATCAACCATGAATAACTCATAAATTTAGGCAATGCTAGGGAAAACCCCAATGTGGGGAAACCCAATGAGAGAGAGATTTATTATTCAGCTTCAGGAAAGTACATATCAGCAGCAATATCACAATTTCCAGCCAAAAGAAAAACCACTTACAGCACCCAAAAACTGTCCCAAAAATTTCTGCCTCGATTTCTGTGCCAAGTCCATACTATTGTACGACCCACCCTGAAAAAACAGCACCTCGAAAACAAAGCCAAACAGTTGTTGTACGAACTGTCCTTTAGCAGTAAATATTCCAAGTTGCCTTGATTTTCGTGCCCTCTTTTCTGATGTATGGATCCCTACAGTACGGCCTCCTTCACAGCAGTAAATTACAACACTAATAAAAAAAAGAAAATCCTCCTTGGGATTTGTGCCCTAGCTTTCTTGGGAAATGTGCCTTCCTTGCTTCCCTCTTTCCTCTCTCAAGCTTACTCAGAAAATCTCTCAAACTCCTCTCTTGTTTCTTGCACACTACCCAATGCATTCTTTTATAAAATCTGAAGATGACCTTTTCCCTCCCAAGTGTCTTTTCAACTTCCCCAACCCTAAATCCAAAGGCCAGGATCCAATCTTGCCTTTACAAGATCAAGGGCCATGGTTCATTCCCTCCAAAATAAATCACTTAAAATATTAAAGTACATTTCACTTTATTACATAAGTGCACTTTATGAAATAAAGTCACTTTAATATTAGAAGGTACACTTTATAAAAAGTCACGTTAATAAAAGAACCACTTTACAACTTTATAAAAATCCATTACAAAGTTAAGTGCCTAATAGTGTCAACATAAGGTAACATCCGCATATAAGACAAAACATGCGGAGTATCTCCCGAGCTAAAAAGCTAACATGAAAACCCTAGAAGTCAACCTAGTAGAATAAATAATATTAGAATATTATCTTCCAGAAAGACAAGTCGACGCCACAGGAAAAAGATAAACAAAAAATATAATTACTCGAAAGTCAGGTCGACCCAGCCAGAAAAGTCACTAGACAGATTAATATAAATAGAGGACGTTTTAGCTCATTTGTACACCCAATCAAAGCGCAAGTCTTGTGGAGAGCTGCAGTTGTAGCTGCAAGGAGGAATAAGGGCATATCGTCATCTCTTGGTCTTGGTCTCTCTCTGAGTGATATTCTTGGTGAGACTCTTGGTGATATTCTTGGTAATACTCTTGGTGATATTCTTGATAAGTATGGCGCAAGTTTGAGAGAGTAGTGCAGTTGTAGCTGCTACAGTTGTGTATAGTACTTGTTCTGTGGATATAGAGACTCTCTCTCTTGTGCACTACCCTTGGAGAAGTAGCGCTCTACTTGTCTTGAGTTGTTGTTGCAGTTAGCAGCTACGGTTTATCTATTGGTTCTAGTATGGCTTTCCGAAATAATTATGTCAAAGGTTAGGGTGCTCGGGGGTGGCTTCGTGCCTATGGATGGGTGACAATAGAGATATTGTCTATGGTGAAAACGAGCACATCAATTAATTTAACACTTATGCATTGCCAGTGCCTAGCATGCGAAGGTGTCCGAGCGACACTCTCTAGATTGTTAAAGTGGATTTTATGTAATGAATAAAGTGACTTTTATAAAGTTGAGTGACTTAAGTGATTTAAGTCATCTCAACGAGAAATTAAGTCACAATTGTTGATCTCAAGAGATCAAGATCAAATCTTGATCGTTGATCACTTTGGAGATAGGGTTTTAGTCATTCGTAGTATATAAAAGCAGATCTAAGGAGAGTGAGAGGCACACAATGAGTGCATAGTAGCAAGAGGGAGTCTTGCTCATGTACTTGTGTTTGAGTGGGCAGGGCTGAGGAAAGGGTGCAAGGGGCAGTGAGGGAGATAGCAACTAGGTGGGATAGGCTATCAACTGCAACATTGTAATCCTTTGATGGACCATTATCCCAGGACGGGAGCCCAGGATTTTTAGCAATAAAATCAAACTCATAATTGGTTTTCCCGCAAGGGTTTTTATAGGGGTTTTACCTAAATCTCATGTGCAATGTGATTGGTTTTTGTTGTTAATGCTTCCGATGATATTTGTTTAGAAACTAGTTGCATTGTGATTTAGTGAAATGTGTTTTTGCACGGAATTAACAATCGGGTGCTAGATTCAAAAATTTTAACATGGTATTAGATCCAGACTCTAACGAGGAAGCCAAATTTGCATAGAGGATCGAGAATGGCAGCGAGAAAATTGTTTGTCTACGAGAAAATTTTTTGTTTGCAGGGTTACAGCTACTGGGTAATTAAAAAAAAAGACTTAAAAGAGGTCATACGACGTACGGATTAGCAGTCGGCTAAGAGAATAACATTGTTGGTCGATTGCAGCAGCACAATAGAGGTTCATGCGGACGGATTGAACGGTTGGTTTTGTAGAATGGGTTGAGGACTATGGAGATCAGTCAAGCGGTAGTTGGGCGCGTAAGGAAGAGCATGTGGTCCCTGGGAGCCGGCACCGCAAATGGACCGAACATGAGGTTTAAGTGTCAGTTGCAACAGGGAGTCGAGCAGCCGTCTACTATGTCATGGCTCAAGGCAGCAAAGAAGTCACAGCTGCCAAGCGAAGAGCGAATCCGATCCTAAGGTTGTGGCGGTGGTCATAGATTGGCCGCATAGGAGCCAACCAAGTGTTAATAGCAGCCACGGGGGTTCGATGGTAGAGGGGCGGATTGTTGAGTGAGCAGTCGCTACAGCAGCAAGTGAAGAGCAACGCACGGGAAAGCAGACAACTAGTGGAGGTCGGTCACGTAAGGAGAACACGGCTTGTGGAGCTGTTGAGCGAGTGTGCTGCAAAGATCCTGGAAATTGCTGGATCGGGTCACATGGAGAAGGATAGAGCAGAGGAGAACAAATCTGTTGTGTGGCAAATTCGGGTTATGATTGCTAACTGAAATCAGGACTTGTGGTTGTCGGTGTGGGCTGAGTGGGCACATAAAGAGCTACCAGCAAACCGACAGTCATTGCATAGGTAATAGCAGGTCGCGGGGGACGTGGAATTACTACAGCCATCGTTTTTGCAGTTGGAAAGCAATTTGGTAAAGAACGCAGAGGTTTGCATTGCTTAGCCACGAGCAGAAGCTTCAGACAGCAAGGAGCTAGAATAGTCGTTGATTGAGGAGGTTGCAACAAGCCTCGGGTCGGTTGAGAGCGGATGTGGGTTGCCAACAGGGCAGCACGACAGCCCAAGAGAATAGCCCAAAAATTGTTCGAGCAGCCTAGGAAGGTTGGGCAGGGCGAGCAAAGCCATCGGGCAATCGATCAGGCCTCAGATGGGTTCGGGCAGCCCCAGGCTATGGACAAACTTCCCAAAAGTTTTCGGCAGCTTGGGTAGCAGGCTGGGATAGCTGGGCAACGCCCAGAAAGGCTCCGGGCAGCCCAAAAAAAGACTCGAGCAATAGCAGGAGTCTGCGGACAACCCCAGGCATCCTTGGGCAAGGGTCTAGGCAGCGGGTAGCAGAACCGGGCAGCAAATCCAGGAAGTTAAATTATGAGAAGGTTTTTGAGATGGCAGCGTTGGGATGGGTTATGGTCAGTGGTTCATCTCGCTATATAACGGGAATGAGGTCGATGTTCCTTAGTGTTTCAGAGACAGACTCAAACTGTTGTGGGAGTAGTACCATGCAAGCGATGAAGGGGGTTGGATGTGTGATATCCAACTAGAGTCGGGAGGATCTCTGGATGTGGTAAGAGTGATGTATGTCCCATGGCTGAAGTTGCTCTCGGTATCAACCTTGGAGAACATGGGGTATGCAGTTATGCTCGAGGTTGGACAGGTACTCATACATTCAGAGGTAGTAGATACCCAGGATGCACCAGTGAGGCTTGGCATCAGGGAGGGTATGTTGTACAAGGTGCCAGGACAGCCTATAGTGGGGTCCAAGGGGATCTTGGATCATAGATCAAATCAAAGTGCAACAGAGGTAGCAGGAGGGTCTTCCAGTTCAAAGGGAGCAGCTACAGCAACAGCAGATTTGATGGGGTCAAAGATTGATCTAGGAGGAGGTTCTTCCAGAAGTACCTTCCTCGCTAAGAGGGAGTGTTAGCTTTTGGGGTAGCTTGGACCAGTACCTCTGTGCCTGGCATGCGAAGGTGTCCGAGCGACACTCTCTAGATTGTTAAATTGGCTTTTATGTAATTACTTAAGTGACTTTTATAACGTTGGGTGACTTAAGTGATTTAAGTCATCTCAACGAGAGATTAAGTCACAGTTGTTGATCTCGAGAGATCAGATCTTGATCGTTGATCACTTTGGATATAGGGTTTTAGTCATTAAGAGTATATAAAAGCATATCTAAGAAGAGTGAGAGGCACACAATGAGTGCATGGCAACAAGAGGGAGTCTTGCTCGTGTACTTGTGTCTAAGTGGGCTGGGCTGAGGAAAGGGTGCAGGGGGCAACAAGGGAGATAGTAGCCAGGTGGGCTAGGCTATCAGTTGCAGCATTGTAATCCTCTAATGGGCCATTATCCTAGGCCAGGAGCCCAAGAATTTTAGAAATAAAAATCAAACTCAGAACTGGTTTTCAAGGGTTTTTCTAGAGGTTTTACCCGAATCTCGTGTGCAATGTGATTGGTTTTTGTTGTTAATGCTTCCACTGATATATGTTTAGAACCTAGTTGTATTGTGATTCAATGAAATGTGTTTTTGCTCAGAATTAACAATCAGGTACTAGGTTCAAGAATTTTAACATAACTCATTCGCAAATTGCATTTAACAATTGGGGACTACTCGAGTGGATTTATGCTAAGTTTTCATTGTATTGTGATTCAATGAAATGTGTTTTTGCTCGGAATTAATAATCGGGTGTGAGGTTCAAGAATTTTAACATAACTCATTCGGAAATTGCATTTAACAATTGGGGACTACTCCAGTGGATTTATGCTAAGTTTTCCTTGTCAATTGTTGCATTGTTTATCAATAATTGTTGTTGCTATTATAATTTATTCACTGTTGATGTACTATTGTTCATTGCTGCAAATTCATAACAGCCATAGCAATTTTTCATGTCTAGTGTCATAAAGAGGTATTAATTGCATGTTTGGACTTGGAAATAATCATATATATGCTATAAGGTGTTCTTGTTCCGAGCAGGTACTCAAACAGCTTCATATCTCTTCTATTACCTTGACCTAGACCTTATTTTTCAGTGATCAAGAGAGGGGGTGGTAGGCTTGGCTACTATACTTGCTACTTTGATCCTTTGAGGTCACCAGGGAAGCCTCCCTTGTGGTGGACCTCTTCCATCACTAAAACGAGGGAATTTCTTACTAAGGTGATAGTGGTAGGATTTTACATAGTTGCACAAGATTTGGGGTACTCGTGGTGGGCTTTGCACGAGTACAAATCTTGTGATAACAAACAACATTGTGGCATTTGATACTCATTTTGCAAATACACATAATGGTTCAACTTACACAAACTACATCATAAACACATTAAGGACTTTACATTCGCATGTTCATGGATTATTCATGGATTGTTCTTGGATGGTTTCATTCTTTTAATTGTTAGATGGATCATGGGCATAAACATTTTCCTTGATGTCATATAATTTCATGGTGTTGTAAAGTTGGAATCCATCTCTAAGCAAGAATTATATTGAGCATTTCACTCTTGACTATCTTAAAAACAAGATTGCATGTCTCACAATACTTAATCACATTTATTTGTGAATTGGCTTGTTTGGATAACTCGTCAATCTAAGCTAATATTTCACTCTCACACTGTATAACGAATTGGCTAGATTGAACCTTTAGAGACACCCCCCAGGCTAGGATTCCCTTTTCCTTAGTCTAAAGTGAGAGACAAAGCCATTGAGGTGACAGTGGGTGGCTTGCCTAGTAGTTACCTCTAGGCTCTCATGCTTTATGGTTAAACTTTCCCGCATAGTGAGAGATTGAGCATTAATACTTAGAATTGGAAGAGTCTGGGCGAATGGCATTTGATCAAATGGTAAAAGGACAAGAAAGAATTAAAGGAACATTTGATTGAAAGACTCGTCAAAGAACCTTTGCAGAAGGAGACCCTTTATTCACATGGGATAAAAGAAAGGAGAAGCATGGTATGCACACGAAATTTGATATCCTTTGGCTTGGTCCTTATAAAATTGAAAATTTGGCTAGAACTAATTTCTTCTATCTTGCTACCTAAATGGGGAGAAGATGCCTTTGCCAATTAATGAGCAACTTCTCAAGATTTATTTTGCAGACATCATCTAGTGTTAGAAGTAGTAGTAGAGTAGAATGAATAAACTTGTTATAAGAAGTAGGTTATATAAGCTTTTCTTCTTCCTCTTCATGCGTTCTCATTTGTTTTCTTGCCTTTGAATTATTGTTTTACATCATGCATCATTAGATCGTTGCATTTTACATTTTGTCTTGTCTAAAAATAAAATAGAAATGGACTTTTGACTTCTAAACTAGGGTCATCATCTCACCCTGCCTTATTGGGCTAATCTCTTTGATGTTGACCACTACCAAGATTTGATGATTGATGCAAAGTACAAGACTAGGAGTTCCAGAGATTTTTGAGGTTCTCATGCACTCTATCTTGAGTGCATGTCCCAATGTTGGAGCCAGATGTTATCCCCTAACATGTAAGGGTAACTAGAGGATTTTTTCACTTGTGATTTTTATCACAGACAATGGTTTCACAGATAAAATCTATGGTTATCCATGGATATCTGCGAGATATGTTCTTTGCATTTGCTCAGCTAACCCTCATGATGATATATTTTTTATGGAGATTGTACCAAGCAAAGTTATATCTTATGCTTTTCCACTTACACATGATGATGTTGTTATTTAGATGTGGGTCCTGGGACATGGTGACCATTGGTGTATTCTATAATGGCTCATAACACTCCAAATTGTTGTCTCTTCCTAGATTGTACTATGGTGTGTTCATAATTTACCTCTAGATAAGTGTGTCACCTTATGAGTCAATTTGTACTACTAGCGACCTAGGTAGGTGTTTCATGTCATTTTCCCTAGCCATTTTTCACACCCTATCATTTCATTACCATATCCATGCATGTTAATCGTTTTCCCTTTCATGATTGACTTATCATACATCATTGTAGCAAGATCCAAAAATAAAAATCCCATGTATGAAAAGGCCTGAATAAAAAGAAAGAAAGAAAGAGCAAAAATGCTCGAGGTTGAAGCAACTAAAGTTATGTTATATGCATGAATCGTGCTACCTTGCTATAAAGCCCAACCCCAAGTCCCATTCTCAAATTTAAAAAAAAACAAAACAAAAGGGACCAAGAAAATGAAAGAGAAAGAGGCTCAAGGAATGGTAACTCATTGCTAAGAACTCCCTCTAAAAGCACACAAGTGGAACATTAAATAATAACCACTAGCTCTATGCTCAATGAAGAGCTCATGTGTCTCAGGATCCAAGAGTCGATATCCTTTGACACCACTGAGGTAACCAACAAAGATGCAGGGCCGACTCTGAGGTTTTAAGGCCTTGCGCTTCTCCAAAGGAATGTGTGCCCAAGCTAGGGATCCAAAAACTCTAAGGTGTCGCACAAAAAGTTTCTTTCCATGCCAAGCTTCAAAGGGAGTGATACCCTTCAATGCCTTATGCAAAATCTGTTCTGAATGTGAGCTGCTCAGTTGATAGCTTCTGCCCAATACTTAGGTGCAAGGGAGCATGCATGGATCATGCAGCCAGCCATCGCTTTCAAGGACCTATTTTTCCTCTCTACCACACCATTTTGTTGAGGTGCATAGGCGAGAGTATGTTAAAGATCTATCCCTTCAAGAGTGCAAAATTGTTCAAAGTGGTGATTCACATATTCTATGCCATTGTCTATGCGGAGAATTTTGATGCACTTCCCAAATTGTTTCTCGGGGCGAGCCTTGAACTCCTAGAATCTATCAAAAGCTTCTCCTTTCTATCGAAAAAAGTAGACATGTGTGTATCTAGAAAAGTCATCAATAAAAGTGAGCAAGTAGCGAGCCTTGCTGAAATACAAGGATGGAAATGGACCCGCCACATCATTGTGAACCAGCTAAAAAACTTTTGAAGCCCTCCAAGCCTTTCCTTTGTCAAACTTGTCCTCGAGATGCTTTCCCAAGGCACAACCAGAACAAACTCCATCTACGAAACTAATCTTAGGAAGACCTTTGACCATATCCTGCATGCTTAGCTGCTGAAGATAGTGAAACTTGACATGGCCAAACCGCTCATGCCATAGCTTGCTCACAGAATCTAATGGGTGAGCAAAGCAGTAGAATGAGAATCATGTACAAAATGAGAGAAAGCATACAGGCAAGACTCATGATCAGCCTTGCCAACTGCAAGAAGTGCATTGTCTTCAAGATCCTCGATGGTGACGGAATCCGGATTGAACTCAACTTTTCTTCCATTTTCGGCAATCTAATAGACAAAGAGAAGGTTGGCTGACAAATTACGCACACGGAGGACATCCTCAAAAGTACCAGTGCCAACATCAACAAAACCTTTCCCGATGACATCTACAAGAGAGTCATCCACAATGAGAGTGTGGGGCACCGAACAAGGCGCCAACAAAGAAAATTGTTCTCTGATAGAACCCATGTGAGGGGATGCACCCGAGTCAAGAATCCACTATTGAGAAGAACCTATAGTAGCAACAAGTGCAATTGTTTTCCCTTTCCCTGATTTGGAAAAAGGAGTAGAGGATTGTTGTGAAAAAAGTAGATTAATGTTGTTCTTTCTCGAAAGATGCTTCAGCTCATTGATCTGCTTCTTATGACAAGAATGTTCCTCGTGACCAACCTTCTTGCAGTAACTAAAAGTTGGCCTATCCTTCTTCTAAGAATTCCCCTTTGAAGAAGAGGAGTTAGAGTTTGCTTTTGGGGCAGACAATAATTGTGCCTGATCTTTCTGTAACTTCTTCTTGGACTTCTTTTGTTTCTTGTCAGGTTTTCCTGACTCTTTCTGTCCCTTCGGATGACCAACCAACAAAGCCTAAGATAGAGATGGCTTAAGGAGATCCATGGAAAGAAGCTTCCCCTACTCATGCATTAACATTTTTGAAAAGGAAGCAAAAGAAGGCATTGTATATGCAGATCCCATAGTCAACCTATTAGTGTGAAAGCTCGAAACAAATGCAGCATATTCGAGTAGTTAAGACAAGTTGTATGTCATTTTTCTCTATGCCACATGATTTACATTGGGCTCTTAGGTCATTAACCTTTGTTACATAATCCTACACGTTGTCAAAAGACTTAGGATCAAGACTCATTAGTTCATTGTCAAGTTGATATCCCCTAACTTCATCAGTTGTCCCATAAAGAGTTTTTAGTTTTCCCCATGCATCATGTGAATTTGTACATCCAACAAGTTGAAACATTATATCAAGGGAAACTAGACTCCTAAGACAACCAAGAGTTT
>ML826775.1:117468-136661 GCA_009831015.1 Picea engelmannii
ATATAAACACGTACAGTCCAGAGAATGAGAAATGGTTTACGAGTTTGAAGTCCTTATTCCCAGTCCACGACATTGTTGCGGGATGGGTTTATGAATTTGAAGTCCTTATTCCCAGTCCACTGACAATGTTGAGAGATGGGTTTACGAGTTTGAAGTGGTTATTCCCAGCCCAGGACATTGTTCATCATTGTTCATCTGCTGACATTGCTAATCCTTCCAAACTGTGCCTCTCTCTTTTTAGGGCACACATAGGCATGAGCCCACACACCATGTAGGAAGGCCCTGCCCCAGTTCTCCCTGCATGGCACATGGAGGCAGAGATGACGACCAGTTGTGATCAGTTGTGATTAGAGAAAGCAGAGGAATCAGAGATGGGTTAATGGACTTTTACTGCAATGACTGTCTCAAACTCCGTACAATTGACTGGTCTGCACTATCCACGACTGCAGTTGAGAGTTACTCTGAATTTTTCAAGGACCACATTAATAAAATCTTAATTGAAAATCAAATAACATTCAAAATAAACAACTAAGTACCAAACATAAAATCTAGCCATATTTCGTTTTATATTCAAATGAAATTAATTGAATTTATAGTATAATTGTAATTTAATAAAATTTATAAGTAACTAAAAAATTTTAATAATGTTTGAAAGAACTTTTATATTTTTTAAAAAGTATTATATACATGTACATATATAGAAAATTAAACATAATTGGAGATGAACTCTTTTCCAAAATTGTTAAATTATATTTAAAATATAATGTGCTCTCACATCACCTTATATCAGGAAATAGATACCACTTGCGGGTATATCTTTCACTTACAATTGGTCTATTAGCCAATTAGAAGGAGGAAAGAATAAGAGTGTTTTGAGAGATATTTCAGATTACTACAAGACTGAGAGAAGGAGTACAAATTTTGAGGAATAAGCCAAGAGTTGTTGCTACAAGTATTCTAGGAGAGAATTGTTACCATAATGAAATCTGTCAAAACTGCCAAGACAAAAAACTGGAGAGTCCAATCCTAAAATATTTTGGTGGCGAGTGTGGGGCCCTCATGACCATCTAGCCAATGGTATGTGATCAAACATGCTTTCCCTTGTAATGATGTCTTTTATAGCAGGTCAGCTTCCATGTTGTACTCTCGAGAGGTATGAGTGAAGATGAGCTTCTTGAAATGACGTTGTAGTGATCTTATTATGTCCTTCCGGGCCAAGAGTGTGATAGTTTGTAGCTTACCTTTGTGGTTCAGCCAGTCTATGATAACTCTTGAGTCCCTAATCAATTGAAGATGTTCGATATGTAGTCTGGATGCCAAATGAAGAGTAGCCCATGCACCCAATAGTTATGCCCTTGTGTTGGTGCTCGGGCCGCAACAGAAAGTCCATCTATAGATAGAGTTTTTATTGATTCTAATCAGTCCACCTGTGCCACTCAAAAATCCACTATGTTGTGCGGCACCATTGAACCATCCCATATGAGTATCCTCAGTAATAATAGGTCTTACTAATGTCTTTTTTTTTTACAATGTCTGGGTGTATGTTTTTTCAGCTTTGGTACAGTCCAAGAGATTTATAGGCAACAGTGTTGATAGAGGGTGGCTTATTGTCAAAGATTTTAATGTTTCTAGCCAGCCAAATAAACCAATTAACTAGTGGAGGGAGAAGCTTATAGTTGTGCTCGTTGGATGTCCATTGTTCAAAGCATGCAGAAATGGAGGTCCCATTCCAGACAACGTTAATGTTGTTGTCTCGTACAATCATGTCCTAGACAAGGCGAGTGAAATTGCATTGTGTAAAGAGATGATTGGTTGTTTCTTGATCCCTGTAGCAAAGTTGACAAATATTGGGGTCGGCCCATCCTTTTATTTGGAGGTTATCCCAGGTGGGGATTTTGTTTTTGACAAATAGCCAGGGGAATAGCTTAATTTTATGTGGAATTTTCCAATTCCAGAGATGCTTACGCCATCCATTGATGTTATTCTGTTAGACTGTGTTTGCAATGGCTGAGTATAATTTGTTGATTGAGATGAGGCCCGAGCTATCCCCTCCGTCCCACAAGAAGTGATCCTTGGCATCATGTAGCAAGATGCCCGCGTGAGTAAGCTCCAAGCAAAACATATCCCACTCGGCATCCAAACTTGTTGGTAGATCTAGTTCATGATTGGTTTTCCAACTTGTTGTCGAGGTCCCGTGTGCATTGTAATTTGTGGCTTGAAAAAGAAAGCAGATGTGTTTTGAATTTAAAAGAGAGATTAAATTTGGAGATAGAAAAGAGTTATGGCTGAGCCCAAATGGATGAAAAAGTATCGAAACTAAAAGAATCACTTGATAGTACCCTTATCTTATCTTTTCATGTTTTTGGATAAGTATTTTATCTTATATATAGTTTTATATTAGAAGTTATAATTATCATTGTTGGCATGTTTACAGGCAGAGTGTGCTTGTCATTGATGGCAAGAACAACAGCGACGATGGCATGTCTATAGGCAAGAATAGTAGCAACGACGGCATGATTACTGGCAGAATTGTTCAATCAAAGCTCGGGAGAGATATCGTTTTTCAGAAACGCAGACGAGTCCCAAAGTCATCAGCACTCGCAGAAGGATCAAAGGTCGAGGCCTTTGACACTTAGAAATTCTTCCAAGTTGGGAGGAAGCGTAAGCTCAGGAGGAGGAGCGACAATGGTCGTTGGATCACCAATCCCGAATACCCGATGTCCGTTAGATCAGAGTCCAGTGACCAGAGGAAGCACAGAGGAGAAGTACAAATCTAATCTATTGGATCTTAGCGTCGAGGAACAATAGCCATCGGATCTAGTATAACTACGAAGAGGATAATGGCCGAGATCCATCCTCCAACTCCACGAAATGCAAAGTCACGATGAGCTCTGAGACGTTGGATCCAGAGGACAGGTGGCAAGAGATCAGCATTTCGCTGACTCACGAACTAGAAAATTCGAAGGTGAGAGTTGTAGGAACTCGCGATGTCTGAGTTCGCGAGTTGATCTAGACCGTTAGATCATGGGGAGTTGTGAGTCGTTGATCTGACGCGCAAATATTGGGAAGGCAGGAGACAAATACCCAAGGAGCTGGGAGCCGCAACAATCCTAGTCGTTCATCTGGGAAGGACACGTGGTAGCCGATAAAGCAGTTTCAAAAAATCGAAAGTCGGAAGAAGCGAGGTGAGTAGTCCTCCAACTTGCAAAATGCGAAGTCCCGGTATGATCTGAGCCATCGGATCACCGAGGATCGTGGGTTGTTGATATGGAGCAAGTTTCGGAAAATCGAAATTCGAGAGAAGGGAGGTGAGTAGTCCTCCAACTTCGCGAAACGTGAAGTCCCGATATGATCTAAGTCGTTGGATCATCGAGGATCGTGGGTCGTTGATCTGGAGCAGGTTTCGGAAAATCGAAAGTCGGGAGAAGGGAGGTGAGTAGTCCTCCAACTTCGTGAAACGCGAAGTCCCGATAAGATCTGGACCGTTGGATCACAGAGGGTTGTGGGCCGTCGATCTGACACAGAGCACTGAATCGAGAATCAAGAGTTGGAAGAGTTAGGGTTGGCTCACATTCAAACACTCGACATGCAAGGTCGTGATTTGATCACAGTCGTCGATCAAAGGGAGAGAGTGGACCGTGGATCAGGCACGACGAAGTTCACAAGTTCGTGAAACGCAAAGCACCCTTTTGCTTGGCCCCTGGTCACAGCCAAGGTCACATCAACGAAAATTTAAGGGAGGAGCTAGCATGTCACTAGTCTCCACTTCGGAGATCGTCGAGATCGCGAAGCGCCCACTATGTAGTTTTCTCAGAAAGGGAAAAAACGCCAAAGGCATGAGCACGCGGAGATTCTCTGGGTAACTGCCAGAAACCACTGATTGTTTCTGCTAGAGAATTTGAAGAGGCTTCAGGGTGATCGCCAAAGAAGATGAAGAGACTCGAGGTAACTATCATTGGAATGAAGAGACAATCGACAGATTGAAAAGTGTCGAAGATTGTTACTGCCAGTGATGCCAAAAGAATCTAAGGATGAACGACCATTCATGGTGAACAGAATGAGAATAACTGCCAGAGAATACGAAGAGTTGCCAGGATGATATGACAAAGGACTCGACATGTGAATAACATGCAGAACAGAGAAGAGAGGCAGAGCTTTGCGATAGTTTCTACATGTGGGAAGAAGGTGGTTGTGAAAAGGACCAGAAGAGTATATAAGAGGCACAATGCATAGAATAAAGGGTAACCGAGTATGAAATGTAACAGAAAAGATGAACAAAGAGGTTGGTATGCGTGGAGGAGAACACGGATGCAGGCAAAGCAGAGCAATGTAACAGAACAATGATGAGACTGGTAAGCTATTGATAAATATTGTATCATTGTAATAGATTCAAGCAAGCAAAGATTTATATTTCAGGGTGGTACGGTGGTGCTAGGGAGGAATGTTCTCCTCAAAGTTTCAAGTGGGTTCTTGAACACAGGGAGTTGTAGTTTCCATCTGGTTGCAGCCAGGAAAACCAGAGAGGTAGGGTGGTGCAAGGGAGAAATATTGTTCTTTGTTATGCAGGTTGGTGCATGTGTGACTGGAAATTGATGCTTCCATCCAGTTGGTGTTGGAACACTCAGGGAGTTGGTGCTTCCTTCTAGTGGGTGCTAGAGAAACCAGAGATTGGGTACTCTCAGCAAGTTACGGCTTGTAAAACAGAGGTGGTAGCCTCACAATGAGTTGGTGCTCATAAGATTGATAATGTATAGAAAATAAATACTACTTATCATATCAAGAAGAAGAGATTTTATCCCTGTATGGGTTTCCTCAGGAATATATGTCTCTGTGTGCTTCATGTCTATGATTGATGTTGAATACTTTGTTGCTTACTTCCCTGCATTATTGTGATCATCATTGAGTGTTCTGTAATGAGTTTAAAATGGCTATAATTGTTTAAACACAGTGACAACTGATTCAACCCCCCCCCACCCTCTCAATTGTCTAACAATTGGTATCAAAGTTGGTTCCTTTTATCTAAGGGTAGATCCTAGAGCTTAAACATGACTAACCATGAAGGAACTTCGACCAATAAGGCCCCCTTGTTTAATGGAACAAACTTTGCCTTGTGAAGAGTTAGGATGAGAACCTACATAATGGATTTAGGTGCAGATGTCTCGGATGTGGTAGAGACTGATTATGTAAAGCCAATTGTACTAGCTAATAAGGATGACAAGCTAGAATTCAGCTTCAACGCTAAGGCTATGAATGCTATTCTAAGTGGGCTTGCAGAAGCAGAATTTGTAAAAGTTATGCACCTATAATCTACCAAAGAAATGTGGGACAAACTCATTAGCAGTTATGAAGGTAATGAGAAGGTAAAGGATGCCAAGCTTCAAACCTACAGCTTATAGTTTGAACAGATAAAGATGAAAGAGGATGAAATTGTTGGGAAGTACTTTCTGAGAGTTGAAGAACTAGTAAATGCAATGAAAGGACTTGGTGAAAAATCGAGGAAGTCTCTTTAGTTCAAAAAAATTTGAGATCTCTGCTAGATAGGTTCAACCCAAAGGTCTCTGTTATAGAATAACTTAATGATCTAAAAGCTCTACCTTTTGATCAACTTCTAGGAACGTTAATTGCATATGAAATGAGGATAGGTAAAGATAAACCCACCTCCAGAGAAGCATCATTTAAAGCAGATAAGAATGAGGATTCCGAGCCTGAAGAAATTGAAGCAAAATTTGCGAGAAGACTAAAGAAATGATCAGACAAGTACCAAGGAAAGTTGCCCTTCAAATGTTTTAACTATGGAAAGATAGGTCACTTTGCATCTAAATGTCCACACAAGAAGAAGGACCAGAATGCTAAAGGTGAAGAGAAGTATAAATCCAAGAGATTTGGTAAAAAGAAAAGTTTATGTGTAAACAATGATGACTCTTCAGGAGACACAGATAGTGACTCTGATTGTGAAGATAAGGTTAATGACTTTATGCTTATGGACAAAGAGGATTATAATAATGAAAGCACAGGAAGTGATGCTAATGAAGAAGAAGTTGTGGTTGACTTGGAAGGAGAACTGATCAGTTCCCTAAAAGAAATTGACATACTCGGATTTAAGAAGAAAAGGCAAAAACAGTTGTTGATATAGTTCGAGAAAGACAGAAAAAAACCTGTTGAAGCCTTTGCCTTGCTAAAAGTAGAATTAGAAGAGGCAAAGAAAATAGAGGACATTATGAAACAACAATTATTAGAGAAGAAAGCAAGATGTGAATCCTTGGAAGAAGAGGTGGTAAAAACCAGAAAAGAGATGGAGAAATTTAAAGCATTGTATCTCCAAAATCTTCCAAGCATTAAAGCCTCAGAAGGATTAGCCATCATTCTGAACCAGCAAAGCAGTCCAAATTTGAAAACTGGTTTGGGTTATTAAGAAGGATCGAGTAGTGGTCAGCCAAGCAACAAAGAATCCATCAATTTTGTCAAATCTACATTCATTGACAACAACAAATATGGAGAAACAAAGGAAGATAATCAACCGCCAAGGAAGAGTGAAAGAAAAAGTACCATAACTGAATTTGTAGAACAAAGAAATAATACACCCTCTGCTCAAAGAAATCATCGGCATGGAAGAAATCGACCTGCTCAAAGAAGACATCCATTTTCCAGGTACAAAGGATTTTTCTATGGATATTGTTTTTTTGTTCTAACGTTGGTCACAAAGTTGTAAACTATTCTTTAAGATTTAGATATGAGCAATCAAAACACTCAAGGAATAGATATATGCCACAACAAAGAATGAGACAACCAAGTAACAAACAACCGCAGATTGCAAATCATGTGATGGCTGGGAAAAAGACACGGGCTAACCATAACAATCGTTATGATCCTTTATTCAATGAACCAGAATGTCACACCTACCATAATTATGGACATAAAGCTGTAGACTGTCTCTTAAGGATCTATGAGCCAGATTTGAATCCCTATGCTGAAAATGTCAATGTTTGGAAGAAGAAAGAAAATGACAAGTGTGGATTAGTGTTGTCATCTCAAAGACAAAAGAACCCCTGGTATATTGACAGTGGATGCTCCAAACATATGACGGGAGACAAAAGTAAGTTTATGTCTCTAAGTGAAAGCAAATAAGGAAATGTAACCTTTGGAAATGATGCTCCGGGTAAAATCAAGGGTAAAGGGATGATGAGTTTAAGTAATGGAAAAGGAAAAGCCCAGGATGTTTTGCTTGTAGATGGGCTGAAACATAATTTGCTAAGTGTAAGTCAAATGTGTGATAGAGGATGTGAAGTGGTGTTCACTTCCAAGGATTGCAAGATAAAGTCTGTAAACTCAGGACAAGTGGTGGCTAGAGGCATAAGGACAAATAATAATGTATATGTGCTGAAAGAAGATAGAGAAGAGCGTCATCTAAGCAAACATATGAAAGTTGGTTGTGGCATAGGAGACTTGGACATCTAAACTTTGATCACTTAATCAAGCTCAAAAAAACTTGAGGTAGTAAAACATCTTCCAAGAATATCAAAGCCACAAGATTTTGTGTGTAAACCATGTCAAGTAGGAAAGCTAACCAGGACACAGTTTAAATCCAAGTGCTCTACTTCAACAGAGAAACCACTCCAATTAGTTCATATGGATTTATGTGGACCATCAAGACAAGAAGGCACATGGAAGGAAAACTACTTCATGTTGATCATTGATGATTACTCCAGACTCACTTGGGTTGCTTTTCTCAAAGAAAAATCTGAAGCATTTGAGAAATTTAAAATATTTAAGGCTTTAACTGAGAATCAAATAGGCAACAGATTAAAGGTTGTAAGATATGATAGAGGAGGAGAATTTATGTCAAGTGATTTCAAGGAATTTTGTGATAAACATGGGATCAAGAGAGAATACACCATCCCAGGAACTCCACAACAAAATTGAGTAGTTGAGAGGCAAAACAAAACAGTTCAGCAAATGGCCAGGTCAATGATGAATGAGAAGAACATTGGTCAAACCTATTGGGTAGAAGCAATACACACAACAGTCCATGCTCTTAACAAAGCCCACCTCAGACCACATAGTGACAAGACACCTTATGAACTTTGGTATGGAATACCTACTTCAATCAAACACTTCAAAGTCTTTGGGAGTAAGTGCTACATAAAGAATAATAATGAAAACCTTGGTAAGTATGATGACAGGGTTGATGAAGGCATCTTCTTAGGATATGCTACCAATAATAAAGGATATAGATGCTTTAATAAAAGATTGCATAAAGTAGTTGATTACATTGATTTAAAGGTTGATGAAGGAGTCCCAATAAGAGAGGTGAGCAATATTGAGTCTGCTACAGAGGAAACAACTGAAGCTGAATATGAACAGGTCCTAGAATCAGAAAAAGAAGACTCTGAGTCTGATGAAGATACAAATACTCAGGCATACTCAAATCAACAAACAACATCAAATCCTTCCTCCAAAATTACTCAAAAGAATCATCCTACAAGTCAGATAATTGGTGAGAAAGACAAAGGTGTACAAACCAAGAGAAGGATAATCAAAGACACCGAGAAATCACATATAGCCTTCATATCCATGGTGGAACCCAAGAACTTTAATGAAGCCAGTAAAGATGTAAATTGGTTTAAATCAATGAATGAGGAATTGGACCAGATTGAAAAGAATAACACTTGGGAGCTTGTTCCTAGACCGACAGATAAGAATGTAATTGGCTCCAAATGGGTGTTTAAGAATAAAATGAATGAACAAGGACAAATTGTCAAGAATAAAGTCAGATTGGTCTGTAAAGGGTATGCTCAAATAGAAGGACTGGATTTTGATGAAACATTTGTGCCCATAGCAATATTAGAAGCTATTAGAATGTTTCTTGCCTATGCTTGTCATGAGAAGTTTAAAGTCTATCAAATGGATGTCAAGTCAGCTTTTCTAAATGGAGATCTAACATAAGAAGTCTATATGGAACAACCAGAAGGTTTCCAACGGTCAGATAACCCTGACTTTGTTTGCAAGCTAAAGAAAGCCTTATATAGGTTGAAATAAGCTCCTTGTGTCTGGTACTACAGATTGGATAAGTATCTTCAAGACAAAGGGTTCAAGAGAGGAACATTTGACAACAATCTATATATCAAAATAGAGGGTAATGATTTTCTCATTGTGTTGGTCTATGTAGATGACATCATCTTCGGAAGTAATAATGCTTCACTGGTAAAATGGTTTGCTTCTGCCATGCAGTCTGAATTTGAAATGTCTATGATAGGGGAACTGCCATTTTTTCTTGGTCTGCAAATTACTCAGAGGTCTGGAGGACTATTTCTTTCTCAGGAGAAATATCTAAGAGAAATATTGAAAAGGTTTCAAATGGACGATTCTACACCTGTGAGCACACCTATGGTCACTAGATGCAAGCTAAGAAAGGATGATGACTCACCTAATGTTGATCAGAGTTCATATAGGTTTATGATAGGCAACCTTTTGTACATCACAACATCTCGTCCAGACATACTACATGTTGTTGGAATGGTAGGAAGGTATCAGTCTGCACCTAAACATAGTCATTTGATAGTCGTCAAAAGAATATTCAAATATTTGAAAGGAACAATGAACTATGGCCTATGGTATCCTAGGAATCGGATTTTTCAACTATCAGTCTATTCAGATATTGATTGGGCTAACTGTGTGGATGAAAGGAAAAGCACGAGTGGATGTGCATTCTTCTTAGGAGATTCCCCTGTATCATGGTTGAGCAAGAAGTAAGGTTCCATTTCCTTACCAACTACAGAAGTTGAATATATTGTAGCTGCCACTTGTTGTACCCAAAGTATTGTGGATGATTCAAACACTTGCAGACTTGGAGGTAAAATATATTGCATCGATCCCAATTCATTGTGATAATACCAGTGCAATTACTATGTTAAAGAATCTTGTCTTTCACTCCAAGACCAAGCATATACCCATCAAGTATCACTTCTCGAGGGAACAGGTAACCAACTCTGTGGTTTCTTTGCATTATATTCCATCCAAAGATCATATTGTTGATATCTTCACTAAACCGCTTGCACAAGCTCCGTTTGAGTATCTACACCAGAAGTGGGGTGTGACCCTGTTATCAAGTTAAAATAGACCTACATGTCATGGAGAGTATGTGTTGGTTGAATATCTAATACCTCTAGAAAGTATTGCAACAGCTCAGGGGGAGCATGTTTTATTTAGCATTGATGTCAAAGGGGGAGAAAAGGTGTGGTCATGCTACAGTTGGAGGTCTAAGCAAAATAGTGCAGTCGTTTAGGGTTGCCATCAATGCCAAAGGGGGAGATTGTTGGCATGTTTACAGGCAAAGTGTGCTTGTCATTGATGGCAAGAACAACAACGATGATGGCATGTCTACAGGCAAGAACAACAACAACGATGGCATGATTATTGGCATAAGTGTGCAATCAAAGCTCAGGAGAGATAACATTTTGCAAAAACGTAGACGAGTCCCAAAGTCATCAGGACTCACAGAAGGATCAAAGGTCGAGGCCTTTGACACTTCGAAATTCTTCCAAGTCGGGAGGAAGCGTAAGCTCAGGAGGAGTGACAATGGTCGTTGGATCACCAATCCTGAATACCCGATGTCTGTTAGATCAGATTCTAGTGACCAGAGGAAGCGCATAGGAGAAGTACAAATCTGAATCGTTGGATCTGAGCGTCGAGGAACAACAGTTGTCGGATCTAGTATAACTGCGAAGAGGATAATGACCGAGAGCCATCCTCCAACTCTGCAAAATGCGAAGTTGCGATGAGATCTGAGCCGTTAGATCCAGAGGACACGTGGCGAGAGATCAACATTTCATTGACTCATGAACTGGAAAAGTCAAAGGTGAGAGTTGTAGGAACTCGTGATGTCAGTATTCGCGAGTTGATCTAGACCATTAGATCATGGGGAGTTGTGAGTCGTTGATATGACACTCGCAAATATCGGGAAGGCATGAGGCAAATACCCGAGGAGCTGGGAGCCACAACAATCCTAGCCGTTCATTTGGGAAGGACACGTGGTAGCCGATAAAGTAGTTTCGAAAAATCAGAAGTCGGAAGAAGGGAGGTGAATAGTCCTCCAACTTCGTGAAATGCGAAGTCCCAATATGATCTGAACCATTGGATCACCGAGGATTGTGGGTCGTTGATCTGGAGTAGGTTTCAAAAAATTGAAAGTCGGGAGAAGGGAGGTGAGTAGTCCTCCAACTTCGCAAAACGTGAAGTCCTGATATGATATGAGCCATTGGATCACCGAGGATCGTGGGTCGTTGATTTGGAGTAGGTTTCGAAAAATCGAAAGTTGGGAGAAGGGACGTGAGTAGTCCTCCAACTTCACGAAACACGAAGTCCCGATAAGATCTGGACCGTTGGATCATAGAGGGTTGTGGGTTGTCGATCTGACACAAAGCGTTGAATCGAGAATTGAGAGTTCGAAGAGTCAGGGTTGGCTCACGTTCAAAAACCCGACACACGAGGTCACGATTTGATCACAGTCGTTGATCAAAGGGAGAGTATGGACCATGGATCAAGCATGACGAAGTTCAAAAGTTTGCAAAACGCGAAGCATCCTTTTGCTTGGCCCTTGGTCAAAGCCGAGGTCACATCAACGAAAATTTAAGGGAGGAGCTAGCATGTCGCTAGGCTCCACTTCGGAGATCGTCGAGATCACGAAACGCCCACTCTGTAGTTTTCTCAGAAAGGGAAAAAGCGCCAAAGGCATGAGCGCGTGGAGGTTCTCTGGGTAACTGCCATAAACCACTGATTGTTTTTGCCATAGAATTTGAAGAGGATTCAGGGTGATCGCCAGAGAAGCTGAAGAGACTCGAGGTAACTATTAGTGGAATGAAGAGACAATCGACAAATTGAAAAGTGTCGAAGACTATTACTGTCAATGATGCCAAAAGAATCTCAGAATGAATGGACATTCGTGGTAAATAAACTGAGCATAACCGTCAGAGAATACAAAGAGTTTCCAGGATGATATGGCAGAGGACTCAGCGTGTGAATAACATGCAGAACAGAGAAGAGAGGCAGAGTTATGTGATAGTTTCTATATGCGGGAAGAAGGTGGTTGTGCAGAGGACCAGAAGAGTATATAAGAGGCACAACACATAGAATAAAGGGTAACCGAGTATGAAATGCAACAGAAAAGATGAACAAAGAGGCTGGTATGCGTGGAGGAAAACATTGATGCAGGCAGAGCAGAGCAGTGATGAGACTGGTAAGCTATTGATAAATTTTGTATCATTGTAATAGATTCAAGCAAGCAAAGATTTATATTTTAGGGTGGTAGGGTGGTGATAGGGAGGACTGTTGTCCTCAGAGTTTCAAGTGGGTGCTTGAACATAGGGAGTTGTAGCTTCCATCTGGTTACTGCCAGGAAAACCAGGGAGGTAGAGTGGTGCAAGGGAGAACTATTATTCTCTATTATGCAGGTTGGTGCCTGTGTGACTGGAAGTTGGTGCTTCCATCCAGTTGGTGCTGGAACACTTAGGGAGTTGGTGCTTCCTTCTAGTGGGTGCTAGAGAAACCAAAGAGTTGGTGCTCTCAACAAGTTGCAGCTTGTAAAATAGAGGTGGTAGCCTCACAATGATTTGGTTCTCATAAGAATGATAATGTACAGAAAATAAATACTACTTATCATATCAAGAAGAAGAGGTTTTCTCCCTATATGGGTTTCCTCGGGAATATCTATCTCTATGTGCTTCATGTGTGTGATTGATGTTGAATACTCAGTTGCTTACTTCACTGCATTATTGTGATCATCATTGAGTGTTCTGTAATGAGCTTAAAATGGCTATAATTGTTTAAACACAGTAACAATTGATTCACCCCCCCCCCTCTCAGTTGTCTAACGATCATTAATATTATATGAGTATTTTTTACTATCAATAGGTTAACTAAAATAATGCATTGATGAATGCATAGTATAGTTAAAACCAATGATAATGTGTGTGTATCCCTCAGGAAGCTCGCGGCGGCGATTCTGCATTTAGGGTTTATCGATTGGGGTTGCTAGAGCCTTAATGGTTCCCTCTGAGGGAGGGCATCCGCCCCCTGGATCCTCGTCCTCAGACCTACAGGCCTTTTAGGCCCTTATTTCGTCTTACGCTAAACCCCCAAGCCTCCCCCCTTGAGATTTGTTAAAAAAATAGTTGAAATTTCTAAGGTGACCATCTTCGCTCCCTCAACGCGGCCCCTTTCTGTTAGACTGGCGGACAGAGGACTGATCAAAAAATTTACCAGACTTTGTCCATCCCCAAAAGCCATGCACCTCTGGCTGGAAGTGAACTGGCGCAAACTGATCCAAGGACAAATGTCGTCAGCTTTCTATGGTAAGAGATTCTATGCCTTCTTGTTTGAAAAACAATAATATAGAGATCTAATAGTTGGAAGCGAACCTTACTTCATGGGGGCAAGAGGAATGTATTTAAATAAGTGGACTCTTGATTTTAGCCCAGAAAATGATATACCCTTAGCAGTCATTGTTTGGGTAAGACTGTCTTTCCTTCCCCTCCATTGCTGGAACGATTTAACCATAAGGAGCATAGGAAACACTCTAGGAAAGTATATCGATCATGTTGAACCACGAGAGGGTTTACAGGCACGCGTCAGGATCTACGTGGAAGTAGATCTGGAAAAAGGACTCCCATAAGCAATACAACTAAATCTAGATAGTTGGTCATACATCGAACAAGTAGACTATGAACAAATCCCCTTCAAATGTAAAGCTTGTCACGAATATGGCCATTTTTCCAAATCCTACCCCTAGGCCAAGCAAACACAATATCAAGATCCTAAACAAGATCAAT
The DNA here is from genome assembly GCA_009831015.1 of Picea engelmannii. Lineage (NCBI taxonomy): Eukaryota > Viridiplantae > Streptophyta > Pinopsida > Pinales > Pinaceae > Picea > Picea engelmannii. Next base: position 131,292 of record ML826775.1, read on the forward strand.
GGCATCAACCAAAGCGGGAAAAAACAAATGGAAAATCTCAGTCCATGCCGGCTCAGAACCAACGGGAAAAACCCCCAGATCCAAAAGAAGCACGTCCAAGTTGTCCACACAAAGGAGAATCAAGCCATAACAGATATGTCGACCTCAACTTAGAAGGAAATATAGAGGAAATTAGGGAATCCCAGGAAGAGAATAGCATAAAGGGACAAGAAGAGACAGGAGAAGGGAACAGTAAAGGTAAAGAAAAAGAAAACGAAGTCCTGGACTTGAGTGGGGACTCAACAACAAAATCATTCCCCAACCAAACCCTGGAGATTCCAGAAATTTCAAAAGAGGAACGACAAGATACTTCAAATAGTGATTATGACCTGGAGTTAACTCAACCGCCCAATACAAAGAAACCTGGAAGAAAATCCCAAAGGAATAAAAGAGAATCCCCTGCAGACAGAGAAAAAGAACTGGGCATCCAAAAAACAATAGAGGAGGCACTAAAGAAAGATGGAAAAACTGGGAAAAATAAGACAACCCACCATCAACCCTCAAAAGAGGGGGGGCACCAAAATACAATGATAAATGATGAAGGTTGTCTTCTGGAATTACAGAGGAATAGGAAGCAGGGCCAAAAAATAAGAAGTTAGAAAATTGATCCAAATAGAAAAACCCTCCATTCTCATGCTCCAGGAGACGAAAATGAGGGAGCAGGAAACCCTCAAAGACCTTCAAAAAAATTGTAATAAAAGTGAAGGAAGAGCAGTCAGATCTAGAGGGGCATCGAGAGGAATAGGAACTTTCTGGAAGATTGAGGAACTCGAAATAAAAGATCAGGTGCAGACACAGTTCTGGCTAATGGTCAATCTCTTCAATAAAGACTCAAGTACGCAATACTCCATAATAAATGTTTATATGCCTAATAAATATATAGAAAAAAATGAATGTTGGTAATCCCTTCTAGATCTGGCCAATGACAATCCCCCCAGAAACCTTATTATTGTTAGAGACTTCAATACAACTAGAGGGACAAAGGAAAAATGAGGTGGCTCTGTTGTGAGAGATCAATTCTGTGAAACACTAGACGATCTTATCTCGGACCTCGATCCCTTTGACGTCCCTTCGGACAAGGTAATGTTCACTTAGAATAACAGAAGAGCTAGTCCAGGGCATATAGCGGCAAGGTTAGATCGCTTCCTGATCAGAAGCTCACTCTTGGATCTCCCAGACAAACCGTTCTCCTCAAACCTCCCCTGGGCAGGACCAAATCACCAACCCATCAGATTGGTCTTTGAAGCCCAGAAAAATTGGGGCCCCATCCCCTTCAAATTCTACCCCTTTTGGTTGGATCACCCAGAGCTCATCCAATCCATTGCTCAAATTTGGAATTAGTGGATCTCCGGTTCACCCAATTACATATGGGAGCAAAAGCTAAAATTGGTAAAAGAATTCCCAAAGATCTGAGCAAAAAAATCTTTGCAAAGTAACGCGAGAGACAAAAAGATACAACTCGAAAACCTGCAGGAGGAAATTGAAACTACTGAGATCCAGCAAGATCACATCATAAGAGAACAAAAAATCCACAAGGAATATATGCAAGCACTAGTAGAGGAGGAAATCATCTGGCACTTAAAGTCCAAAAGCCTTTGGTTGAAAGCAGGGGGACCAGAACACCTCCTTCTTTCACAAACAGGAAAAAGTAAAAAATTGGGCAAATCAAATCTCAGAAATCAAAACCCGAGAAGGGGAAATCCTTAAGGACTTTAACCAAATCAAGCAACAAGCCTCAATGCACTTCCAAAATCTGTACTCCATGTCTGGTAGGGCTGACAATCAAACAATAGACGCCTTTCTCAGACATATCCCTAGTAATATTACAGTGGAACATAATATGCATCTGGACAGACCAATCGAAGAAGCAGAAATTCTAAAAGCATTGAATCAATTTCAAGAAGACAAAGCCCCGGGTCTAGACGACTTCACTCTACACTTCTACAAAAAATGTTGGCACATAATTAAAAAGGACTTCATAAGGATGATAAGATTTGTGCACAAGGAAAAAAAGTTAGGAGGGGCCACTAACTCCTCCTTCTTAGCTCTCATCCCAAAAGATTTTGGAGCCTCTTCTCTGGACCGCTTCAGACCCATCTCTCTCTGCAATATTTCCTACAAGAGCTTCTCCAAAATAATCGCCAACATGTTAAATCCTCTTCTTAGATCCTTAATCCCCCCAAGTCAAGGAGAATTTGTAGCAAGCTGACAGAATTTGGACAACTTCATCCTGGTTCAAGAGGCAATCCGCACCAGCATCTCTCGAGAAGAATCGGGTATGGATATAAAGCTCGATATGGAAAATGCATTTGACAGGGTGGAACATAATTTCCTCTTTAAAGTAATGGAGAATTTTGGTTTCATTCAAAAATTCATTGCCTAGACAAAATCCTGTATTGCCTCCCCATGGATAGCTCCCCTCCTAAATGGAAGACCTGACCCCTTCTTCAAAGTGTCTAGAGGTTTAAGACATGGATGCCCCCCTCTCCCCCCTTCTTTTTTTGATCATAGTTGAATCCCTAAATCACAATCTTGAATGGGAAAGCATAAATGGCACTATACTAGGAATCAAAATTGCCCAAGGGGTCAAAATATTGAACCATTCCCAATTTGCAGATGACACAATCCTCTTGAGCGGGGCCTCAAAAACTCTGGCCAGAAGAATTCTACAAGTTCTAGACACCTTCCTTCTAGTTTTGGGAGGCCTCCTAAACAAAGAAAAATGTCAAATCTACGTTTGGAATGCGTTTGCAGTCATTACAGCGGGAATTGCGCAAATAATGGGATTTGCCATCACCCAAGACTGGAAATCCTTCAAGTATTTAGGTCTCCCTCTGTGCACTAAAGCACTCCCGAGTGAGTTTTGGCATTTATCTCTCCAAAAGGTTAAAGAAAAGATGGAATCATGGGGGTCAAGATGGCTCAATCCAGCGGGAAGGGTGGTCCTAATCAAAGCAGTCCTCTCAGTCGTGGGTGCAGCCGAACTAGAGTGCAACTTGGAGCAATTGAAGCCAACAGGGCCTTTGAACTTGAAATGTTATCTCAGCACAGACACATGATTGAAGAGCTCCAGGACGAGAGCTACGCTCAGCGAAGCCAGATAGAGGATCACCACATAAAGATGGAGACAATGCAGAGAAGATTAGAGCAGCTGGAAGGCACACAGCTACAATGGAGAGTAGCAAGAAAATTCAAAGAATGCGTAATTGAACTCAGTCAACCATATCCCCGACTTGAATGAGCCGCAGCCAGAAAATATGCTGGATTTACAGCACGTCAAAATGGAAAAGGGTAACTAAGATATGGAATTTTAATGTTTTGTCTTACAATCTGTATCAACGTAATCTACTACTGGAGTTATCCGGGGAACTCTACTTTCGGAAATTTTGTTAAGCAAGGGGGATGTATCAAAAAACTTTGTTTCAAAAATACTCCCCATTTTTGTAAAAGAATCTCTCTAAGTGGCATCACTCAAAGGTCTATATGGACCATTTTTTTGTAAAATCCGTGGATTCTTCCACACATCCAATATATACTTTACTAGTTTATGTTAAAAAAATATATTATATGAGTTTTTTTTATATAGTTTTACATTAGAAATTATTTAAGTATTATTTGTTATTGGATCTTAGATTATAGTAGTAGTTAGTTGATTTGATTTTAAATCTAATCTAAATTTTTTTAATGGATTATTGATTTTTTATAATTAAAAAAATATATACTAGTTTTAAATAATTTGAAATACAATTAGCAATTCAATTATATATAAAAAAACAATTACAGTAAAACTGCAAAGCACTTACAGCCAAGTCTATTTCAAAAATGACATACAATAACTATATACCATACTATCTACCAACCTATGACATAGTCTAATGATATCCAAAGGCAAAATTGCCCAACACTTATGAGTGGTATAGATTCTATAGAAAATGCCTAGTATACTAAGAACTTTATAAAGCATAACTACTTAGCAAAATGCATGTCGAATGGTCGCTTCTTCCATTGTTGCTTTGACTAGGTCTGACTTTGGTTTTGTTATTTCCATGTTGTCTACTAGTTGATGTACAGTCTCATCTTCATGTGGTCTTCTGCAGTTCGAAGTTTCAGAGTGCACCTAATTTGAGGCCCCAAATTACTCTCACTTGCTCGTATTGATAACCATATTATGAAGCATATTACATTTAGCCCCTGAGATTGTTATTCACCTCTTTTATTTAACAAGAGTGCTCATAATTGTTGTAACCTAAGTGACTACCTGTTGTTCATTTTCATGAATTTTCGTTGTAGCTAAAAAGATTGATGATTTGTTTGCATGAATGGACTCTTCATGATTTCGTAACACCCTCCTGATCTCCTTCAATTCCTTGTAGTCCATAATAATATGGTGATAGTAAGGACTTACCTCCTTAAAGTATTATAATCGTTGAGCTACACAAATAACTTGCAGAGCCCTTTATGCTAATGAAGAGATCAAACAATGCTCCAACACTCCTGTCCAAAGAGACCTAGATGAATTTGCAAAGTGCATAGAGGACAATCTTCTACCCAAAAAGAAACTAGAGAAACCAACGGAACCTGAAGTGTAGTTAGAACATAATACCTTACATCCCCAAAACAAAGAGAGTTTTATCTTTTGTTTACAAAAACAATGTGACTTTTCCATAATAGATCTCTAGCCAAATTCACATTGAATTGAGACCGAGAAACACATAAGCACCCAAAATAAAATAGATAGACACTTATAGAGGGTTCGTTGAAAGATTCAAATCTAGCTAGTAAAGACTCCCTTGAGCCAAAAGATGACAGGGGAGGGGGTTCACCAATGCTCGAAGAGACTAAACCAAGCAAATATACTAGCATAATAGAGAAAACATACCTCTCTAGGGTTCTACGACCCCCTGCAAACCAGAACCTCCACATATGTTGTGCATACCAATAATCCATAGTCCCACCACAATATGAGAAGAAACCATGCAAGAGGACATAAGTGTGTGAGTTCATAAGACGAGGCATGTGACAAAGAGACTTAAGTCTATTCTCATAAATCCCCTTGTTATATGATTTGGTTGCCATGCATTGAGCCATGTGATGCCTTGAAGGGTCATCATGTGGGTTGATCCTCATGCTAATAAGTTTATGGAGTTAGATCATATTGTTCATTGTTCATGCTAATGACCCCCTCTTTTAAAGGGTGGCATGCTTAGTGAATCCATCCACAATTTGGTTATTCTCCTGTAACACTTGAAAGAATTTGATACTAGAGAATTTGAGTGGCTCTTTTTTTACTCAATCTAACACTGAATCTAAAATATTATCAATTGTTAGTGT
>ML826776.1:0-21927 GCA_009831015.1 Picea engelmannii
AATAAATGAGTTCCAAATCTCCATTGTATATACCAGTTTGTTTTCTCTTTTCTTTTCATAAATTTTTTCGGTAAGTTCACTTTCACCTTGAATAAAACAGGTTGTTGATTTCCTAGAAGTAGAGACATAATTTTTGACACCCAGAATCCCATAAAGACTGAAGACCTGATACTCTTTATGTTGTTTCATACAGGCCTTCGAATTACAGCCCAAACTGTGAAAAGAGAAAGGGACGGTCAGGTATTCGGAAATTGACCCACCCGAAAGGTGACAAAGAATATTTTTTCAAGAAGAAAATGAAGTGGTAAGGCAAAGAGATGAATTTCCAAAGTATCTGGGTTTTCAAATGAATATCAGTTAAATGTAGTAGTGGTCTCACAAGTATGATGTGTTCACCCGAGTCAGGATTGCATGATAACATCCAATTTTTTGAGGTCCATAGCCTTCTCTCTTTCCCTTTTTCACCCTTGGTCCTCTCTCCTTAAGCTTTAACACCTGCCCATACCATCTGCAGAGGAAAAGAGATTCCGCTTCAATTCGGGAAACTGACAAACGTCTCCGGAAGTGAGCTAGTCTTCACAGCTCCTCAGTCCCCTACTAAACAAGGCCATGCATAGGCAGATCCTAACTCTCTTAGGTCTTTTAATAGTGTTCAAATGGTTAAGTCTTTCTCAAAACAAGACCCCTGGAAATGAATTCACCCCCTTTTTTTTTCTCTCTACGGAATAGGGCATAGAGAAGGTTAAGAGAAAGTTGGTCCAGAGCACTCAAAGAAAGTCGACAGGCCTTTGTTATGAATTTTACACAGATATCACCCCTGGTATAATTTATACAAATTGATTGCCCCCACTTCATTTTCCAAAAATAAAATATAAGGCAGATGGTGAAAGGAAATTCATGATTGATTGCTCCCATCTAGTCCAAAGAGATGATGAAAGGAAATTCAGAAAATGATTGCCCTCGTCTCAACATTTAAATGCATAATTACCTTTTGAAGTGGTGAAAGGAAATTCAATAAAGGGGACCAGATAACTTCACCAGGGTACTGAATAGGCTCGCTGGCAGTGAAGCAATGTCTAAGATATCTATAAGGCTGACATACATAAATCATACTATGCTCTGGTAATTATCTTTCTCGAAACTAGATCTACATCTCAGGTTCATCGCAGGTCTCCCTGATTAAAAGCATGGATTTTACTTTGTTTGATGCAAGCCCAAACCCACAAGACCCATTGAAATTCCTAAGATTTTTTTGGACCATCTTGAGCAGACTTGATTTCAGTGTTGAGGAAGGGAAAGTTACCATGGACTGCAGCTGAGCTTAGAAAGCATTTCAGGTTTGAAATCTTTCCAGAATTAATTTTGGAAACTCAAGGTTTTCTCTGTATCCTCTTTCCCAACTGGTTTCTCAGAAGCAAACTGATGACTCCATTTACCCATATAGGCACTCGGTCTACTGTTATTCTTGTCCCATGAGGAGGCGAGATCCCTAGTTGGAGCTTATGTTGGAGCCACCTTTCTCTAAATGCACAAAGTGTTATACTAAAGCCCAAAAAGGTTGGTTTTCGGGACTTCGTTTGTTTCATGTGTCTTCCCCCTAAAGTTGCAGTATTTCGACATGCGAAGTGGTGAAAACCTCCCTAAGTTTAATCACCTTTACTAAAAGACTAAGTGGGGCTTATCATCTCTTAGTACCTAGTACCCTCGCTCTCGGGGGTTACGCGTTGAATGTTTCTCAAGCCCCCGAATTGCAAAGTCGTGAAGTCATGTTAAAGTTACCCAGGTTAGTATCAAGAAACAAGTCACTTTAAACCCTGGTCAGTTACTATCTTGATTTGGCGACTCAGCGATTGCCTCCCCAAAGGGCCGCACCTTCATAACTCCGATCCCCGAAGTCGCGACTTTCTTTAATTAAGCATGGATAATTAAAAGACTTAAGATAAATCACTTCTAATCTATTAGCTCGCGCCATCATGATTTTGGGTTTTTGAGGCTCAGTGTCTAGGAGCGAAAACACCCGATGTGGCGAGCGTCGAAAAGAGGATTAGCAACTAAGTGCACCAATCTCAAAGATCTAAAACAAATTAATTAGCGCCTTAAGCGAGCTTTAACACACGCGATTTACGGATGAAGTCTTAAATGATCTTGCATTTTTCAATGTTACAACTTGTCAAGCATTTATGGCATTTATTTGGATTTGCGGTAAGGTGACAGATAGTATGATATCGTTTTACTTTTAAATCTTTCTATTAAGCGATTTGACCGTTCTGTTGGCAAGGACACCCATGGGTTTAAATGACCAAGATAGAGAGTTTTTCCTTCATTATTTCAGTTTTCATTTCTATTTGCACGCATAACCATTTCACTAGGATAACCGTTGTTTTTTGCTTTTCAATTTTTTCGACAAGAGGTCTAGTTGCAGGTTTCTCTATCATGGCTCCACAAAAAACGTCCAAGGCAGCTATCGAGAGTTCAGGTCAGGGTTTAGACGTGGTTTATGATACCTCATCGTGGAGTATTAATGTTGTCAAGACCTGGTCATACGTTTCCAACATTCTGCAATCTGAGTCTGTAAGTTGTTCGAATGATTCTAGCGACAACGAGAACGACGACTTATCAGCCAAATTCAAAATCATTGCTCAAGCAGAGATGCACAAAATAGCGGCAAGGCCCCAGCTTCTTCCCTATTGTGATATGATCAGGTGGGCACTGGACCATGTGGATATCCCAACTAGAATGATTATCAGCAAACAAAAGGTAACGATTGGGACTTTCATGCTAGAACATTTGCGGGCAATGTATAAATTGTCACCCACATCGAACCTCACTCACAATGCTGAATTTCTAGAAGGTTTCAAGAAGAATGAGTGTGAGAAGTATACAAGAAGTTTGTCCGATCTGTTCAAATATTGGGTCTAACACCCCGCAAAATTCAGGGTCGACACTAACGGGATCTATTCAATCTCCTCCTTGGAGCCACAATTCAAGTACATAGCAATGATGGCCTGCAGGTTGTATGGGAGGGAGGACACTACCCATTTTTTCCTCCCATGGGTACCGCTCATTCATACAGTTTCTGAGGGCTTCTCCTTCGACTGGGCCAAACTATTGTTTGACAGTCTGACCAGTCGAATTACTGAATATCGAGCGCAGAGGGAAAGTAAGAAAGCGACTTCGTTCTTTATGTCTGCTTACATCATGGATGCCATCTGCTTCATGACACCCTTCCCATTAATGAACTGGAGCTTGGCTCCATCTAATACAGAGCCTATTCATGTCTACCACTAGAAGCTTTGGGAGGATAATGCCAAAGAATTCATTTACGAAATCTTCAATTGGGTAATGGTGCCATTGCACGTCACCATCTTCGGCCAGCCATCACCCAGGATTTCAGATAGCGTCGCGACCAACTTGAGTAGTATGGAAGATTGGTATATAGAGGCAGAATTTTCATATATCAAGGTTTTCGGCACCTCTATCCCCCCATATGCTCTACCGCTATTTTTACCAGATAAGCTATTGTGTCGCGAGATTGCCAGGTAGATTGTGCTCGGCGGAATAAGAAAAGAGCTCAAAGGATTATCAAAGAAGGTATGGTTGCCCTTCCCTATTCATATTGGTGCATATTCCTTGTTAGATTTTGGCCATGCCAAATCCGAGGCTATGGTTTTAGAAGAAATGAAGCTGGTGGATATTGAGTTCAAGAAGCACGACCTTAGTAAGGTTGTGAGCAATCACCTGGCGAGTTGTGGCCTGAAGAGATATGAACATGAGGATTCCCCTCATGATGAAATATTCTAGGGTGCGAGCTCCTACTCAAAAGTCCTGAGTCAGATTCAAGCCTTGCCACCCGTAGATAAGGCCGATTTCTTGAAATTCCAGGATCACCGGCAGAGTTTTTTCCCTCAGATTTTACAAGGTGAAACCCCAAAGCTTCCAGTCACACAGAAGACAGGGGTTAAAGGTTCAAAGGACTCGAGTCCTAACAAGGAGAAGAACCGATAGAAAACATGGGAGGCCAGAACCTCAGAGTGAGGAGCCAAAATCCCCTACCAATGGGAAGGAAACCCCGAAAAGGGTACGCCGGGTAAGCAGGCCCAAGGTCAAACAAAGATTCCCTCAAAGGGGTCGGGCGTCTCATTACTGCTCATGTCAAACAAGTCAGCCACAGATGCTACCCCGAAACAAGCATCCAAGGAAATCGCCAGTCCGATCACCATTATCACACCCTTACAGTTCACAAAGAGGGATCCCGATGCGAGGTGGATATTCAATGACGAACTGACCCCCATTTCCGTAGAGGAGCTGCCTCGTAACAAATTTTTCTTTGATAAAAAAGGAAGGTCGTGGTGAGGCAAGCATTATATCAAAGGGAGGGCGTAATGGCTAAAAAATTTAAAATCATGTCAGATGGAAAGGCCGCGAAAGAGGAAGAGTTCGCAGATGAGATAGCAGGAACACTAGGGGCTTATGCTACAACAAATCAGTACTTAGTTGGAACTCTGAAGGCCCAGTTGAAACAAAATACCCTCTTGATCAACAAGTTATAAGCTAAAGTGGCTACTATTGAAGCGAATATCAGGGACGAGGTGAGAAAAATCCTTGATCAAGCCCGAATAGCCGATCTGCAGGAGATCGAGAAGCTCAGATCCGACCTCTAGTAGGTGCACCAGTCAATGCAAATTAGCCAAACACTGGTAAGCCAACAGGGGCAACAAATTATAGAGTTACAATCGAAACTGGATGTGGCCGAGAATAATGTTTTAGACATAAAAATGTTTAGATCCCAGGCCGCCGAAATCCGACATAAGGTATTAACAACTCAACAAAACCTGTTTGTAAAAGTAGGAACTATTCAAAACCATTTCCAGACGACAGATCAAGTGTTAGAAAATATTTCTTTGAGAGAAAGAGAAGATGGGGCATCTCGGGTCGCTTTCCAAGACGTTGTTATAGCTACGACGAAGATAGAGATGGTCGGCAGCTCCAAGTTATCCATCGCAGAACAAACTAGGGAAATATCTTACTAAAGGTCTGGGAGCAGAATATATTAGAAAGCAGGGGGAAAGCTAATGAAGTGATGAATTCTTGTGAGGAAACGTTCGCCTTGATAAGTAAAGGTTTGGTAGACCTTGACAAGGAAGGGAATGATGGGATGCTGGGCAAAATCAATATAGCTAAACACCTGTTGGACATCAAAGAAAACATGGAGAAGGAACAAGTGGAGATATCCCAGATAAGCCAGGTCGATATGGCCCAAGTGGAAAAATGGCTAGTACAACCAAGTTTACAATTATGCTCCATCATCGCGGAAGACTGACAAGTAGGGAAAAGGTTACTGCAATTGGCAAAAAGCTGTTACACCTTTGAGGCAAGCAACCAAACTGAGCCTTCCAGGTTAATAGCCCAGTTGGTGGAAAGGTGCGTCATTTGCATCAAGCAGGTGAAGGGGCAGGTTTCTGGTGCTAAATAATGACAATTGTCAACCCATTCTATTTCTGGAGCCAGAAGAGCAGAGAAAGAAGGTGCTCTTCCCTTACGAGGGAAGACAAAGATAAGGAGATGAAACACTCCATTTTCTTTATTTTGTAACAGACAAGTTTCCAGAACGATGAAAATTCTAAATGTTTAGAATTTTTGTTTAAATAGGCATTGAGGAAGAGATGAAAAGAGTTTTTTTTTTGGTGATAGATGGTAATAGAGAAAGTTCTTTTGAGCCAGGATTAATACAAAGCGAATTGAAGACTCCATATTCCGTCAAGATTGAGTTATGTGTTTTCCTCTGTTATTTCATGTTTCATGTCATTTTTTACATATACGTTTTTGATGAATGTTTTAGCTGCAATTTAGTATAACTTCTACTGTGGTGATCAGTCTCTAGTTGTCTAGTTATTTACAGTTTTTCCTCTGTATTGGATACTAGTAGGTACAAGACCTGTGAATTACTTGGATCTCTATATTATATGCTTTCATCAAAGTATTCCTTTCCTTTCTTCTTCTTCCACAACATGGGATTCTTCTGAAATTGCCGCCCCACATTGTTGATAGCTCTATGTTTTCTTACTCGGTCTCAAGATTTTAACTCAGTTACGGAAAACGACCTTCGATTTCGTTAAACCCTTCGTTTGGCTTCACTGAATTTTCCTCGTATAATCTAAAATTGAAATAAGCATTTTAAAACATCAACCCTCTTTTAAAAGCTTTGTTCTCCCCATGACTGTACCTGTTGTAGGGCAACCCAACATCGAACCCAACCCATCGGGTCAAACCAACATCGCTTTGAATCTTTTCGATACCATTCTTAAGACGTCCATCACCCAGATAGAGCTCGAACGTTCATGGTCACCATCGAACGAGATATCAGTATTCAAGAATATTTGGAAGTTAGGAAAAGACAACTAAGAGATCGGTTGTAGCCTCATCCCCCGAAGTTGTCTCCCCTCTTTTCTTTTACTCTTTTCAGATGCTTAAACTCTACACTTTATAGCCTTAAGTGTAGACTCAGGACCAACAACATATATATGGGACATATTCAAATTCATAATAAAAACGAACATACACATGTGAGCACATGAAAATATGTCTCCCATTAATTAAAACCATAAAATATATGTTTTATTCTCTTCCCCAAGTGGTTGCATGATTGGTGGTGGTCAATTTCCTCAACCATGACATGTTAAATATGCAACACATGGATCTACAAATGTTTTTCAACATTAATTCGAATTTCCTCCAACTTGTAGCTTGAAGATGCTTAGCATAAGATCTTAAATTAATATCCTATCACAACTTGTCCACAAATAAGCCATTATTCATAAGTAAATACTAAATATGCATTTATCTTAATGTTAATCAAATTTTTATTTCAAATGCTAAAAAAATGCAATGGAAAACACCTTACGCCAAAATTATGGTTTTAAGCATCAAGAAGGATAAGTATGGGGTTATGGGTAAGTAAAAAGATGTGTAAAGGATGAAAAAAATCTGACAATTTTGAGGCCCTTCAAACTTGATTCTTAAGTTTTAAGGAGTAAACCCAAGTGTGTTTGGAGAAGTCATCAATAAAAGATAAGAAGTACTTTCACCCAAAGAAAGAAGGAGAAGAAAGTGAACCTCACAAATCATTGTGAACAAGTTGCAAAGGGGGTAAGGCATGCTAAGAGACACTTTTGTCAAAATTGTCCCAATGATGTTTGTTGAGAACACAGCTTGCACAAACACCATCTCTGTAAGAAATGAGAGGAAGTCTAGTCACCATATTTTTATTACATAGTTATTACAATGAGAGATAGTTTAAATGACCAAACCACTCATGCTAAAGTTTGTTCAAGTCATCAATATGAGAAACAAAAACTAATGGAAAAGATGACGACCCAAAGTTGTCAAATTTGTACAACCTGGTAATATGATCAACAATTTCAGTTGCTAGGACATGTTTAGGATCTTTTAAATCCTTGATCACAACTTAGTGAGGTGAAAATCTACGGTTTTACATTCACCTAAATGAGTGATTTGATACACTAATAAAAGTTTGGAGGAAATACTTGGAACACATAATACATCATTGAAATGACCATTATCTACTTGAACTATTCCAGACCCTACAACACTAAGAGAGCTCATCATGACCAACAAATATTTGTTTGGTGTTACATTCATTAAGAGAATAAAAATGGTTTTATCCTTAGCCATATGATAAGATGATCCAGAATCAATAAGCCACTCATCAAAAAAAGAAGTAGAAGTTGCATTGAAGAAGAAACCAGAAGCATAAAGTGCATGTCCATGAGAAGAAGATTTAGAAGAATATGAATCAAGATTGATGTTTTGCTTCTTCATTGATGCTTCTAAGGATTCCATCTTTTTAAAACATTTGGACTCCATATGACCATCTCACCCACAAATAATGTAATGTTTATCAGTCTTACTTTTGAATTTTGTTCCTTTGTCACCATTGTGAGTAGAAGTTGGCCAAGTGGGTTCATACTCTAGTTTTTCTTATTGTTGTTGTGAGGATGTTACTTCTTGGGATGCTTGGTTTTGTCTTTTTGTTGGGCCACTAAGGATTTGTTATATGTACCTATAGTGTTGATCACAACAAGTTTCAAGAGCTTGTCTTGCTCTCTAATAAGAGGATCACAAAAGATTGAAGAGTCAGAGCTTGGTAAGCACCCCCTAAATCTTATCTGGTGGCATAAAAGGTAGATACAAAGACAAAAATGCACTACCAATATTAGCGAGAATAACATACATGCATCGATTATCCCCCAGATATATTTTACATTTTTTAAGAAAAATTCTAAGTGTTTTGAACTTAGATAAATAATATTCAATGCAAGGAAAATCATTGGGACTTAAAGTCATTAACTAATTTTCAATCTAGTGGGCTTGAATCACATTGTGTTTACCAAACACAACTTCAATCTTAGCCCAAGATTCATTTCGGTCATCAACTCGTTGAAGGTGAAACCATAAATCAGGAGAGATGGACATTCCGATTAATCCACATGTTTCGTCATTTTTACTATCCCATTTGGCTTTCTTTTTGACATCATTGTGGCCGTGTTCTTTTCCCAAGGTAATTCGGTACAATATTTTACTTCTTGGTACATCCTCCATGTGGTATTTCCGTGATAAATAGTTGGTACTAGTAAGAAAAAGATAATTTGGAGAATCCATACTAAAATATGCAAATAATATGGATTCAAAAGCTAAAAATGATTGTCTGGATGGAAAAATCTCAAAAGAACAGGCTATTTAAAAAATGACACTGAAAGCATACTTCGGTTGTGAAAGATTTGCCATTTTTAAAAAGACATAATGGTAACCGAAGAGCCACGTGACAAGTAGAAGTTGTTCCACATGGTGATGGATGTACAATGAGATGGTTGAGTGAAAAAAATGTCCTTCCTTCTCTAAGTTTGCCTATAAGTTCACTTTTACAAATAAGTTACTTATGAAGTGACCCACTTTTATAGGGTAAGTGAAAATGACATTTACAATGAAGTTACTTTAGAAAGTAAAAGTTGCATTGAAAAAATAACTAAAAAGAAATATTAAAGTTCATTTATAGTGATTCACTTTTATAATTTAAGTGAAATGCACTTTACAATGAAGTTAGGAGATAACTCGTTTGCATGAAATAACTTAAAAAAAAGAGAGACTTGAATTCAAGACCTCTTATTAAGTAAAACACCTTTCAACCAAGTGAGTTAGAGTAAAATATATATCAATTTTAATGAAGGAGGAGGGGGGTTTTTTTATTTTTATTTTTTTTACTCTTTTCCTCGAAGTGCATACTTACCCTAAAAACCTTTGTTTTTTCTTGTAAAAAACTTTAACACGGCCACACATAAAAAAAAAATCAAATTTCAACAATAATGGGGTTAGATATCAGTTACTTTACGAGGAAAATCCAAGTTTTCTCTTTGTTTATGATTCACTGAGCTCACATAAAGTGGAGAGCAAAGAGCATATGCAGAAGAGAACATTTTCTATTTTGTTTCTGATTTGTCAAGATGTTACAAGGGAAAAACTCTCTATGGCCAAGGGTAAACCACAAGAGACAGATATGACTGCATAAATCAACTCAATTCCAACATATGCTATATAGACTAATGCGCAATACAAGAAAGAGGCCTACCTCGATCCAACGTTTGATGATGTTCCACCATTGAGCACTTTGACCTAAAGCTTTATACCTGCAAGAAGTTCTCAACAAACAAGCGAAGCAAGTATATAGTGATGATACAAAAGGGGTTAGCACATCAGATAGCATAATCCATTAATAAACATTGCAAACATGCCCATGGATAATAATCATATATTTTCAAGATACCAATAGGACGGGAAAGGAGTATTTCTATTAATAATTGAGCAGCAGAAGCGTCACCATTACAGACTTCCGTGTCAGCACGGTTCGAAACCAAGAAACCAAGTTCCTTCCAACTGGGTCTCCACCACTTCAATCCTCCACCAAAGGCAAGCTCATAGAAAAGAGGCAATGCGATCCTCTCAGCCATAGGGAAAGAGCTTGGGGGTTGAACACTGTTTTCAGACTTGAGGGACAAAGGGATGTAGACTCAATATGAAGTAATTTCTCCAGAGTAACTTTCCTCTCAAAGTTGAATGCTTTTTCTCTTTTTTTTCATAGCTCGAAATTGTGCTCTTATAGCCTTTAGAATGCAACTGAAGGGTCGAGTCAGAACGTTTCTAGTATATGGAAGGCCAAGGATCAGAGATCTCATGTCATGACATGGAAACCTGACCTCATTTTGTATTTTTTGGCACAAATCCCGATATACAGGAGTTGTAGTGGAGCAACAAGCGTATACGCATCTTGTATAACTTATAGGAAGTGTATGCATGGAAAAATGTATGTTTTAGCTATGGATTCATAAAAAAGGGATGATAAGTCTGCATAGGGAAATGGAAAAAGGCCCTCTGTGCAAGATAACAATGGTGAGGAAAATCTTGCTATAACAGATGCCCCCTAATGTGTGAGATCAGAGGAGTATCTGTGATGGACGAAATACATTATAAATAACCCAGAAGTGGAGTGGTAGAGAACCAGTTGGATGAACTCAATTGCTCATTACATTATGTATTGACTTTGCATACATGGTTGCCAAGAATACAATGCAGATCCATGTGGAAAATACACCAAATAAGTGTTCATGGCCATGAATAGGCAAATACAAATGTGGTTACATGCCAAAAGATGTCATAGTCACGAACAAGGCCTAGTGAAACCAATCTCAAAAATCAATCTGAAGATATCTGTATACCATGGAGTACAATGTGATCTCCCATGATCAATGAAGTCAAATAGGTACTGGTCCAATGAAATGGAAGCAACAGCTTAGGAAAGCTGCGACCACATAGTGATGTCTTCAAGTCTTCTACACTATCTGCTAATGGTGCAAGTCTACATCATGTGAATAAATGTGTTGAGGTCGAACACGATGAGACATCATTTGATTAGTGGTCATTGAATTATACCGTTAACAAACACGAGACAACATATTGATAATGAAAGTAGGTATCAAGGCACCGAGTACATCTCTACAAATGTGAATAAAGGAGTTGGTGTCGAACACTTGAGAGATCCATTGATCAGGATACATTGATGTATTCCCATCTGTCAATGGCAAGATAGCCTGCCACTAATCACTGCAAGCCTTAAGGTACTCATAAAACTCTAGGTCTCGTATCCAGAATAAATGAGTTGAAGTCGTTGGAAAGAGACCCGTTGAAAGGAGAGCATTGAGGCATATCTCATCAGTCAGCACGAGGAACAAAGTAGGAGCTTCATGATTTGGTGGAGATCGGACGAAGAACATGTTCACAAACCAACAACCCTGTGCATCTTTCGCACGTGTCAAATGCAAGCGGTACACAAAAAAGACCCTATGAATAGAAACCAATGATGAAAATTGATGACAAAGGCGAGGAAACCACCAATAAGGCTAATGGCATCTAAGACATTGCACGAATCCCAAAGTGTGAATAGATGTCTTGCCGTCGAACACAAGGGAAACCACCCAGTCAACGACCAATGATGAAATGTTGATTGTTGGGTTCAAGGTGACCTACCAATGATGACAGTAGGGCTAGGGTGCATGATAAGACCAAAGTATCATGTGATTATGAGACAAACTGAGGGTATGACCGACACGCAAAGTCAATATTTTTGAGGAGTGGCCAACACAGGTTGATAGACTTCCTTTGAACAAGAGCATGAGACATAATGTGGACTCTGGAAACATAGACTTAATGATGTGACAATTAGATGCAGGAGGCATCCATAATGTTCTCTATAGGGACTAGAAGAGTAACCAGTTGGTAGAGAAAACTCTGTAGCGAGATCAACTTCCTAAGGCTATGCTAGACCCAAAATTATGATGACGCAAGGACTCAATAACTTTGTGCTTTGTTCAAAGGTGACGCGACTGCTGCAAATCACAATATAGTACTCCCTTCCCGCCCGTATTTTTTTGTTTTTTCATAAAAAATGAATGCTATGATACAGAGGAGGGAACGAGTGTCGCAAGTAATAAAAACTAGTTCCAACAGTGGAACGTACCTATGCTCAATGAAAGGAGATGCATGCAGGAGATGGACACTCAGGGTGATGTTCCCTCCAAGGTATAGGGTGCCAAATTGTGAAGGATATAAACAAGGCTCTGCTTGGTTGAGGATGCAAACTGCTTAGGCAACGATTTATAACGCAAAGCGAGAACCGGCTAAAGGCTCAATACTGCAAGCAAGGGCATGAGATGCAATCACAACTTAACGCCAAAAAATGTCCTTTTTTGTATCTTTTAGTCTATTTGGTGTGAAAAAGGGGTAAACTTGTACCAAATAGACATCTTTTCAAATCCGATTTACGAGTGTGAAAAAGACAAGCTCACTCGGCAATATTTTCTATTTTTGATAGCGAGTCGGAAAAGAGATTAACTAGGACTCATGATCTTTCAAATCCAATTTTAACGAGTGTGAAAGGGACAAATCACTCGACGATCTTTTCAGTTTTTAGACGAGTCGGAAAAGAGCTTTAACTAAGACTCATTATTGGGAGTCCGTGGGTAATAAGGTCGCATGTGCATGAATGAGAAATGATGCTCATTGTAAAGTCATATATTGAATTATAATGGACTCCCGGTCCTAAGGAAAAAACTCGGCATGGGCACCAAATGAAAAAGAGGTTCTAACTAGAGTAACCATGTTTGGTAAGTCTCTACCATTTATTAATGATGCTATTAATAGCAGATGGAGGTTTATGCGTCACAATAAATGGGTTCGTACCTAAGGCGTAAAAAGTGGTAGTCGAAATGCAAAAAAATGCACGATGGAGTAGATACCTATCCTATATGCTAGGTTATGAATATACCTGCTCAAGGAGACGAACGACCAACCATGACGTTGAAATCCGCAAGAAAATTGAGTCGAAACTACAAAAACTAGCTTAAAACCATTCTTGAATTAGTCCATTAGATAAAACAATAGCATAAAATTATATCAAGTGGGTAAAAAATGGCTTATAAATAGTAATAAAATCAAAATTTACTGTATCATTTTCATTTTTACCCAAATAGTGCAATTTGGACTAAAACACCTCCAGAATTCAAACGACGATTGCGGGAGCAATAGTCAACGGAATCACGCACCGTCTGGACCAGGTAGCTCTTCATCCCATCCTCTTCAAATTCAGTGGTTTACATTTTTGAGTTAGGTTCTATTTTGTTAGTTTTTAAAGGAGAAAATTGGGATTTTCAGTATTCATGGGTTTCTCTGAATAGGTCGCGTATACGACTAGCTATACACCCCTGTGTGAACCATAGGGGGCATATACTAGGCCCTACCCGTGACTGTTTGTAAATAAACTGCGTATATGTGCGCAAATGGAAAAAAAAAGAAATGTTTCTAACTCAAATTTTTTTTTTTTTTTTGCAGGATGGTGTTGGAATGGAGAGAGCGAGAGCATGAGGAGGTAGATGCAACTGTGGATCAAGATCCAGTGGCTCAAGCGGCTTTAAAAAGATGTGGTTTATACAAGTTTTGGGCTCTCAAAGGAATGAGGGCCCAAGTGAGGTTGTTGGAAATGCTGGTGGGCTATTGGGATCCTGATAGTGAGAGCTTTATCCTTGATGGACAACCATTAAGGATCAAAGTAGAGGACATCTACTTCTTGACTGGACTTTCACGCTGAGGAGAGGTTGTGGACCTCAAGTCACGTGGGGCATGGAGTGGGATGAAGGTTGAAGAATACATCGAGGCCCACTGTGTTGTAGGGACTCCCATGGTGGGAAGTCAAATCCCTATCTGGGCTATAGGTAACCTTATCCTGAAGATTGTTGTGCTCATGCTTAATGGGATCATATGATAGCCTCATTGCATCAAGCATCGAGACCACTTATGTTTTACGCACTGGAGTGTGTGAGACCCACCGTCTACAATTGGTGTACCTCACTGCTGACCAACATGAAAGGTCAGTTGACAAAGTGCAAGCAGGGGGGAAGCGAAACTTCAGGTTTGCCTCTATCCTTTGTAGCTTCTTTTTTCAAGTGAGTCCTAGGTTTGGGACCTAGAGTGGAGATCATTCCTAGAGGACCACGTGATCTAGCTATGGCACGATGGATCGAGGTCATGAGACGGCAGGGGGGAGGTAGGATGGAGACACCCTGCAATGATGATTTTTCTTTTGGTGGAGGAGACAAGTCATAGCTCTGGAAGACTATCCCTATGCGAGAATTGATTTTAGAGGAGATCATGATATGCCGCTTCCACCAAAAGATGCCTACGACGCCATAGGTAAAAAGTTTTTATATATTTCATTTTTTTGTATTTTTGTATTGAAGAGAAAAAAAATATTTTTGGATGGTGTTTTAAATATTAATTCGATACTTGTGTGATTGCATATGTGGGTCTGCAACGACCATAGGGATTCCTACGACATAGGTGGAGGCACCGGGGAGATGAGGTAGTGGGAGGAGAAGCGGAGAGAGTCCTACAGAATGTGTAGGGTAACCTGTCTTGTTTGACACAGAGGATTCCTATGGTTTAGGTGGAGGATCTACCTGAAGCCATGCAACGGTAGGTTGTCAGTGTACCTAGAGCATGGGTACGACTCTTCTGGCGTCTCACAAATGCCATGGTTTTCTATCATGATACACATACGACACCACAGGCGTAGATGTCATGGGACATATATATCGGCTGTATATGTATTTTGAGTGTTTTAGCCCCAATTTTGTAATATAAACACCATATTTTTTGGAAATATATAAAGAGGGATATTCGGATTTACTCATATATTACAACATGTACATTGATTTAATGATCTTCTTTGCTTTATTAATGTGACAAATGCCAATCTAAAACATAATTAGCGTAGGAATCAGATGCATGATTAGAAGTTCTAGGAATGTGAAAGTATGTAATAAAATCAAATTGTCATTCTAAAAGATGTACCCATAGGAATCGATGGAGTAATGTCGGATCAAGCACACAGTAATGACTGTTCAACTGACATACGACTAACTGAGAATCCAGGTGAACCTTTAGAGTGCAAATACCATGTGAGATAACATCGCGCAAAAGTTCTATGACGACGCCATATTCAACGACAATATTCGTGGATGGCCCTAGGCATATGCCACCTGAAGACACCAGTAGACCCTCGGGTGAGTAAATCACCCAAGAGGAGGAAGCCAAGTTCCATGTATGATGACTGGCTCTGTCTGCGAATCCTAGGTAGACCAAAGACTCTGTTGACATCTGCCAACCAAAAGGGAAAACTTGATAAGCAAGCTGAAGACAAAAAAGAAAAAAAATGTATATACACTAAATTTTCATTAGTATACAAAGGGTTTCACCCAAGCCCAGGGCTCAAGCATAATACCTTTTCAAGTAGAGCCCATTTCTGGGCTCGACCAATTTCATCCCTTCATAATCCTCCAATTCTTAAGATACTTTTTCTAGAACATGTCGCACGATATAAGGACTGTGCCACATGGGTTTAAAATTGCCTGCCCCTAGCGGTTCTTTGTCTTGGTCATACAATAGGACCAAGTCACCCTCAATATACAACCAGGGACAAACATACTTATCATACTGAACCTTGACACATTTTTTTTTTGCCTCGATAACTGTGAAGGTGTCTCGACGTTGCTTATCAAGATTCTCTAGGTGCACCAGGCGTCGCTCTAAATATGAAGTGTCAGGGAGGAGCTCGACTGCCAATTTGAGAGAAGGGATTTCACATTCAACAGGAAGTATCGACTCCACACCGTGCACTAACTGAAAAGGGGAAAAATCAGTGGCAGTCTTAACCGTGGTTTGGTATGCCCAAAGCACGGGATACAACATGATGTGCCAATTGGAATTACTCCGAATGATAGTTTTTTGCAAGATGGTCTCGAGAGACTTGTTGATGGCCTCTACTTGCCCATTTTCCTGGGGGTAATAAGGAGATGAGTGACCATGTTTAAACCCCAGCTTAGATGCTAGTTCTACCATCATTTCATTCTGAAAGTGACTTCCATGATCAATGACAATCTCACTCAGGATACCGAACCGGGTGATAATTTGGTTGAACATGAAGAAGGCTGCAGTCATCCCATCATATTTTATAGTAGGCATGGTTTCTTCCCACTTGGTAAAGTAGTTGACATCCACGATGATGTGTTTATGCCCCCCAGCCGAAGTTGGGTTGCAATCGACGAAATATACCCCCCACTTGGTGAAGGGACTGACGATAATGACTGGGTAAAGAGGGGATGGTGCGAGCGCATATTTTGATTGAACACCTGGCAGGGGTGACACTTCTTAATTGCTTCAATGAAATATTTAAAGATGGTGGGCCAGAAGTAACCAACTCATAGGATTTTTTGGGTTGTCGCAAGCCTGGATAGGTGACCACCACAAGCCCTTTTGTGGCAGTCATTTAGGACTAACTCGTCTTCCTCGCGCGTTAAGAAATGACGTAAGATACTATCTATTCCTTGGTGATACAAAGTGTCGTCGATGATGGTATACATTTTGGCTTGGTATCTAACTCATTGTCGATCATCTCACGAGAGATGCTGAGCGAACTTCAAGGTTTGAAGAATTAAGACAATGTTTCCATACTAGGGGTCAGACGATGAGACAAGGAAAATGTGTTCACCTATAAATGAATCGACATGGATAACGTCCTAGTCCAATTGTGGGAAATCGGATATTAACTCTACAAAAACTAGTGATTTCTTGGACTTGGCTGAAGCAAAGTTGAGATCAAATTCTTGTAAGATGACAATCCATTTATTATATTTCCCACCTATGATATGCTTAGTGAGAACGTATTGAAATGGATCAACATCAGAAACTACAGTATTTTTGCAAAGCAATATATAATGTTGTAAACGTTGGACTACGTGAACAACAACCAAAGCTAGCTTTTCGACATGAGAGTAATTAAGCTCAGGACTGAATAAATTTCGACTGAGATAGTAGATGATGTGCTCATGGAGCTCATCATCCTCCTGAACTAGAACCATACCAATCGTCTCTTCAGACGTGACAATATATAACAAGTAATCTCTACTGTAATTAGGAGATTTCAGCAGAGGAGCCGATACCAAGGCTTTCTTTAAAGCATCGAAAGACTCCTGGGCTCGCTCATCCCAGATAAACGAGGTGTCTTTCTTCAGTAGGTGCAT
Source organism: Picea engelmannii (assembly GCA_009831015.1). Taxonomy (NCBI): domain Eukaryota; kingdom Viridiplantae; phylum Streptophyta; class Pinopsida; order Pinales; family Pinaceae; genus Picea; species Picea engelmannii. The sequence goes on from ML826776.1 coordinate 17,202, forward strand.
GAAACCCTTAGTGATATTGGCATAATTCACTATAAAGTGACGCAAAAAGTTATCTTTCCCCTGTAAACCTTAAAGTTGTCTAATTGTGCACGGGGGAGGCAAATGAAGTATTGCCTCAAGATTAAGAGGATCTACCAGGATCCTAGTCTCAGAAACTTAAAATCCTAAGAGACGGATAGACCTAATGCAAAAGATGCATTTGTGAGGGTTTACCTGGATTCTATAGTAACAACATCTTTCAAAAACCAGCTGAAGGTGTGTGACATGATCCACTCTCTTGAGAGAGTGAGTAGCAAGATCATCGAGGTAAGCTTCGACTATATGCTTGAGATCGTGAAAAGTGAAAGTCATGGCACGTTGGAAGGTTGCTCCAGCATTTTTCAGGCCGAAAGGCATTTTTCGGTATGCAAAAGTACCCCAAGGACATATAAATGCCGTCTTGTGTTGGTCCTTAGGTTTGATCTAGATTTGGTTATATCCTGGAAATCTGTCCATAAAGGAAAATATTTTTCTTCCCGCACATTCATCGAGAATCTGATCAATGAAAGGCGTGGGGAAGTTATTTTTAGGACAAGCTTTGTTCAGGTCCTGAAAGATCATACACACATGGATGGTTCCTTGCTTTTTATTCACAGGAATGGGGTTGGATACCCATTCGGTCAAGGGAACCGAGTAGATGAAGCCGAAATTAAGTAGCTTCTCCACCTCTTCCTTAATAGGGGGGCCTTCCTAGGATTAATAGCTCTAAGACATTGTCGAATAGGTTTAGCATCCAGATAAGTTCTAATTTCATGTTCGACAATACGAGGGTCTATCCATGGAATCTCTTTATATGACCAAGCAAATACATCTCGAAATTCTTTGAAGAGGTTGGTGTAGATCAGAATCTCTTCTGGTGAACAATCCACACCTATATTTACGTTCTCAATTTTTCCAGGGGTATGAGAGATGTCGATCGAGATGGTAGGAGAAATAATTTCCATATTTCCTTCAGCATAAATACCATGCGTATCAAGTGGAACTACGACGTGACCGACTATCTCACTCAAGGTAGACCGAAAATCTTCTTGCTCGATTCTTTCAAGACTTGGGAGAAAATAAGATTGATGATGCATATCACCCCAAGGTCTCTCAGAAACATTCATGGCTTCAAGGATATCTTCATCTAAAGGCAAAGTATCATCTAAGAAATCACGTGAACAAGATAACGAAGTGGCCCATACGGGCCTAAGAACGGGATCCTCCTCGTCCGTCTGCGAGGTAACATGATCGAGATCGACGAAAGAGTCAAGGATAACTTGATACACAATCTTCGTTGTTGATAGTGTCATAGCCATGCTAGCATGCAATTGACCTTCAATCGACGAAGTCGGAGAAGGTAGGGTCCAAGGATCACTAAAATAGGAAGTGCGGAAAGGAATGGACCTCTCTGCTGAAGCAAGCCTACTAGACATGGCATAAATGTGGTGAATCAGTGCCGAGAAGTCAAAAGTACCCATGAGGGAAGAATACATTCCGACACCGATATTCTCAGTTGCCAACTAAGAATTGTCAATCATAGGGATCGACGGTCCAACAGATGCGCTAGGACTAGAGTACGCAAGGGATACATGATCGATAGTCGCGATCTCCCCCTGATGAGGAAAACAAAGTATATGGAAAACAAATGATATGACGACGACCATATCATAGGTCCAATTGTGACCCAGTAACAAGTTATAATCGAGAGGTGCATCTACTACCTCAACTTCCACCTCTACCGTCTTCCCACCTAACTGGACCGAAAAGGCAGGGAGAATACCGTGAGGGCGGAAGGAACGACCGTTGAATGTAGTCAACATGGTCGACGACTTGGAAAGGGTTGGAGAACTGATAGCTTTCCAACAGACCAGGGACATCACGCAAGTGGAAACACCTTCATCAACGACTACTTATTTGATGGTATATTTAGAATACCCCACATGGATTTGGAAAGCCACATGGTAGGGTAAGCAAGGCTTCACATCCATGACATAAAACTTGATAACTTTCGAGCCACTAGGTTCTAGAGCTCCTAAGGCAGAGAGTAAGGCATTCCTCTATGAGGGACACATCTGGAGTACCTCCAAAGCTGACATCGCGCAAGGGGTTTGGTCCAAATATTCAACAATAGAGTAGTTCTGGGCGGCTCTAGCATTAGGGTTGTGGGTAGAGCGCTTGAGTACTCCTTTCGGAATACGAGGCGGTGGCTCTGGGTTCTCAATCTGTAAGTTCATCTCTGGCGGTGGAGGAGGATATTCTAGGTTGGTACTGGATTTTGAAGAGCCGTAATCTCGAGAGCGGGTGGCTATATCGATTTTTTTGTCAACCATATTGATACAAACACGATCGCCATCTTGCAGTGCTGGGTTTTGACTTCCACCAGACGCATTTGTGGTGTTCGAATAACTCGAGGCTAAGTGATGGTTGTGTGGGAATGGATTCGTTAGCACAACATGCAGTAGATTTAAAATCTTCACAACCTCCGCAAGTTTGGGGCACAAGCGTGTAAGGTGGTCATTGGTACAAAGTTTACAAGGAAACTTCACCTTACACTTCTCTTTCTTTCCCTCTCCAGCATTATCATTATGTTTCCCATTATTATCTTTGTCCTTAGGTTTATTATTATTATTATTCCCACCCTTATGATTATTTAGATCTTTCCTTTTATTCCCATCTGGTTGCTGGTTACTATTTGGGTTTTTCGACGATTGCACGGAATGTACATCTGCCGGATGGATGGGTTTCGAGGATCCAGACGAAGCTGGTCCTCCAACAGAGTTTGTTGTCGAGTCTATGGATTTTACATTGGTGGACCCAACAATGCCATCGGCATGAGGCTCGAGATTCTGTTTTTGATCGTTATTTGGCCGCGGTGTGTCGGGAAGAAGGTGGTATAACATCCCAGACTGAGAATATATCAAATCAAGTTTCTAGGATCTAAAGATAGCTTCTTCCTCGCTGAAGACCCTAGAAGTAGCAACGTCCTTTGAAATAGGTGCGTGCAATGACTTTAGGAACCATTCTAGAAGAAAGGCTGGGGGTATAGGAGTCTTAACCAACCGCCTTCGCCTACACCATTTCTGGATATGGTCCAATATGTGAGTGTTGGTACCCTGGCGTAAAGTTGACAAAAGTTCAAGGCCAACATCATAACGAATGGGAAGTTGAAAGTGATTGAGAAAAGATAGCAACAACTGATGGAATGAACCATATGTCCCCCCTAGGTATCTCAATGTACCATTGTGATGCAACTGCAATGAGAGTGCTTTGAAACAATCATAACCTAATAGAATCATGGTTCAGAGAATTCGATGAGCACCAAAGGTGAAAAGTAGTGACATGATCACCAGGGTCCTCGCCATTCTTACCTTCAAACTTTGGAATGTCTGATGGAAGTTTGGTAGGGATAGGGGGCCATGTGGGGTCATGACTCACCAGGTCATTCGTTAGTTTAGAAAAATCTGGCAGATTAAGCGTGGCTAGAAAGGGAATACGGGGTTGCGACACCTGACCCCATCCTCCCATGAAAGATTGTGCGTTAGGAACTACATTCCATCCAGGATTCTGGTGAGGACCAAAACCTTGTTTGGAATTATAAAACCCTCCTCTGGGCTAATTCATAAAAGATGGATTGGACATCATTCCAGCAGGACTGTTCTGATAAGGGTTATGAAAATTGCCCCAAGTTGGATTAGATCCAAGCTGAGGGTTGTTAAAACTTCTCCCAACTGGATTAAATCTAGGTTGGGGAGTGCCCAAAGTGTAAGACTGACCTCCTCCAGGTGGGAACCCAGAGGATTGAAGTGGATTTGTCATGCCAAAAGTATTGGTCGGAATCGACACTGAGGGGATAGGGATATAGGGCAGAACTTGTTCGCCAGCTGGGTTGTTCCATCCAGCCATAGAAGGATTAGACCCAAGGTTGAGAATAGGGACACTCCCTACATTAGGATTCACTTGGGGAATATGAGAACCACCAAATGGGAAAGGAGTGTAAGGAGGTGTAGTGCCCCCAAGTCCAAGGCTAGTTTTATGGCCAACAACTGGGATGGCAGTTGAAAACTACGAGGTGAAGTTAGGAATACCACAAGAAAATGGACTAGAAACCATGGGGATGGTGTGAATATTGTAACTTGGTGAGTGGACAAAACCCCCAAAAGGGTTCGAGGCAAGAGATGAAGCATTAACTACAGGTCGATCCATAGTACCGGTGTAAGCCTTCGACAATGCAACTGTAGTGGCTACAGGTGTCGAAGAAGTGCCTTTAATTATAGTGGGATTGGGAGTCAAAGAGCTCCCAGTGTTCTGAAGACTAGAATCAGTACTCATCCTTGTGGGACCTGTTATCGCGCAGTTTGTAGTTTAGGTCATAGGCTAGAAGATAAGGGTCAAACTGGCGTAACAGGGACCTACCCCACCCAATGTCACCACAATGGGGAGGTCCTTTCTATTTAGGGTGGCTAAGCCCAAGGGAGACGTCCCTGGCAATCTGGGGTTTGAAAGGAAAAGGCTCTAGGGATTAAGGCTAGTTTCCCCTTCACAGATTACCACCCAGAAGATATTCAAATGAAGAATAACCACAGGGAAAGCACCTGCTTGCGAGACAACACAACAATGAAACTAATACATGCAATAATGGTTAGTACTTCATAGATCAATGACTATCAAAGTTTTAATGTATATGAGCATATATAGCAGTAAATAT
>ML826776.1:22728-39588 GCA_009831015.1 Picea engelmannii
TCAAAACCCTAAGGGAAGGAGGCTCATTCTGGTGTTGCTTAAGCAAGGCCTCATGCTCCTTCCTCTTTCTTTAAATATTCTTGGCAAAACGGCTAGCTTTAAAGTACAAGTCTAAGGGAGAAAAGTGTTGTGGGAGCAAGGCTGTTCAAACCCTAGAAGGTTAAAACCCTAGGTGTAGAATTAACTAGGCCTAGGGCATCTCCTCTATTCAACCTATACTTAAAAGCTAACTCACAAAAAGAGAGACAAGTGTAGCAACGACTAGGCTATATCTTCCTTAATCAATGGCTAAAACAAGTTTCTCAAGCATGGGGACATATAGCAAGGACCTACTTGTGTGCTTTCTACCTAGGGTTTCAAGATTAAGCAAATATAATAGAAATATAATAGCACATGTAAGATATTAAACCTACAACCATTCATTTAAGAAGTTTTGCATGAAAAATTCACTTACAAATCATGAAGAATGCTCATCAAACCCTAGTTGTAAACCTTCCAATGAGAGAAACACCATAAAATGCCAAGAAGAATCCTCCAACAAGAGTTGCGCCTCACTTCCAAGAGAAAAATATCAAGACAAAAGACTAAAAGTAGATCTCTCACAAGAGAGTGAGTTATGTTATCTTCAAATGAGGCAAAACGTCCTCTATTTATACCAATCCATGACCTTTGAATTAAATTTTAGGTCATTAAAACAACCGACAAGGCTGACTACCAAATTTACATTGTTTTTACATTAACTTCTAAAAAGATGACACAATATGAGCAAAAAGAGGCACGTCAAGCCCTTCTGAGGGAGACGTTGGCCCCTTTTGGGCAAGCACAACATCCAGAAAACCAAACATTGGCCCTTCTAGGGCTCCTCCAAGCTGCCACACATGCGAAATGACCTCATCACACTGCCACACGCTCTAGACAACGCCCAGCTCTCTCAGGTGACGTCCTGTCCGTCAAAGGCAAACGTTCCATTTGCAGTGGGTGATCCCCCCTAGGCCGGGCTCTGCCAAAATGTCCTGGGTGGAAAGTCCTTCTCTCTTCTCGTGCAATGGCTCATCACAACGTTGTCCTGTCTCTGCCATCCCAGCAACCATCTTATGGGCTCTTCAGCGCCATGGAGGTCCGAGCTAATCATATCCCCATGTGTACCGGTCCACTGGTACCTGTCCATCGGGTATGGTCCTGCACATAAAAAAATACGCCCTCCATGGGCTCATCATTCCTCGGGATCATAGCAATGTCAATCATATTTCATCATTAAATTTATCAAACACATGCATAAGACCCCTAACATATCCTCTAAGAGCTCAAAGACATTACACATATCTACTATACAAAGTTGAAGAAACAAACAGAATAACCTATTGGGCTAATAACCACAAGAAAAGGAAAGTTTCCACAGAGGATCATTCAAGCCATGTTCATGAAGTGATATGGTCTAGGGATGTCCATTTATAGTAAGACCAGGGGTAGGTGTTGTCCGTGGGTGCCTTTGTAGGGGGTGAGCTGTACCCGTCATGGATGCACTTTTTCCAAACCCCTTTATTGCCTTTATTCTTTATTTATTTCTTTTCTTTCTTTTTGCTTCAATATCTGACCAGAGGACACTGCCTTGGCGTGGTGACCAAAGCTGACAGTGTTACCCACTGGTCTTTTCGCATAAATGATAAGGCGGGCTCGTGATGAGACCCCCTTTCCTTTGGCCATGTAACCAAAGGTCATTGCCCTGGCGTGGTGACCAGATGATGGCAATGTCATACCGCTAGATACCTATGAAAATAATGGGCTGGATCGTAATGAGACCTCCCATCCTCTTGGTTAGGTCTTGTTTTTGTTATTTTTCTTAGGGTCCCTTTTGTTTCTTATTGAGAGGCCTTTTATTGCCTTCTCGGGGATCCAGTGGTGAAGCATCTCTAGGTTTTATTTCCTATGGATTTTATCTTTTACCAACTGCTTTTACCCCCTGGGCCTTTAGCCCCTTCTTCCCACAAGACAAAGTGTAACCCTCAAATGTCATCCTAATGGCCGGACTAGGGGAATGGGATAGATGTGTGGGAGATAAGATGTAAAGTGATAGAATGGTGGGAGCGGAAGATGGCTCTGCAAATCCCCCCTGGTGGCTAACCAAAACCCATAAATACAAGCTTGCTAGGGCACCCCGTTAATCCCCCCAACAATGGTCAAGTGGATTAGTGTAAGATCCAAGCAGTTGTCAGAAATGTAAGGAAACTGATGCATATATAAGAAGGTTATAATGATCAAACATGACACATACGACGATACCTTGGACCAACTACCTCATGGAGCAAGAGTCCTCTCTGATACAATTCCAAGCCGATGGTGATGGAAGCTGCTATTGCTAACAGGACAAGTCTGGCGAAGAAGAAGAAGGATGGGCCCTCTAGGGCCATGCTCAGGTCAATCTTGTTGTCGGTACTCCATGTCTAGGACCCGTGGGCCTCAAGACATGATCTCCTAGTTATCCCTAGAAAATGGGGATAACATCTGGCTCCAACTCGGGGACATGTGCTCACCGTAGAGCACATGAGAACCTCAACATCTCTGGCATAAACCTGCAGAACTGCTCACACTTGAAAAGAAGGCATCGACAACAAAAGGTGGGGTGGTATTGCCACCCCACAAAACATAACATGTATACATATGTAATCATAAATGCAAATAGAAAGTGAAACACTTACCTATACTTACATGTTGGCTGCATGTTGGTGTAGTGAAACAACCAGTGAAGCCAACCCAACAACGTTCCTTGATACCTACCTTTGTGCTTCATCATAAACCAAAACAGTGACAAATCAAGCACAAAAATGTCACGAGTTAGAATATATATCACATCATCAGTAATCTCAAAGTCTAACTCATGGAGGCGGGTGGGAGGGATAAATTATGCCAAGTCCATCTCTGAGGAAAGTATTCAATTCACTTCAAGAAAGGGTCATCAAAAATACAAGGTTCATAAAATTGACTCAAAGGGCCTGTAAATTGGTTACCTAGGACATCCTCACGCTCTGAAATCAAGGAAGGGATCGACAAAGATTTAGTATACGATTGGAAAACTATCAAGGGAAAGTTGAAAAATTGATTGGAACTTGCAGTACCCAACCAACCCTTGGAGTCTAGGGTTTGCCTAGGAGGAAACTCAACATAAAAAAGGTACTTTCCAACTACACCTCTAATGGAAAAGCACGATAAAGTAATGACAGGTGGCTGGAGTGAAAAGTCATGAGAAACCTTCTTTAGGAAAACAATATCCTTACTTGTATCAAAATCTGAGCACAGTGGTGGTTGGCAATCATCTTCATGGAGAGAGTCCAAGTGCTCAGAAGGGTACTCATAAAAAATCTCAAGGTAAGACTGAAAATCATCAGGAGAATAAGGTACAAAGTCATCCTTGGTCTTTTGAAAAGTATGGGTAAAAATCTCATCTCCTTGTTTCCATTGGTCGGAAGTAATCTATTGTGACAATTGCAAGGGCAACAACTGGAAATGACTCTCAGTGTCATAGATGGGATCCAGATCATAACCAACTATATCCCACCTCCGTCTCCCAACATGTATGAACTCATCAATGTTATCAATAATGTCACTATCTGTGTCATAACATGCAGGGTTTGAAACATCTGAAAATTCATTCTCCTCCTCCTCTTCATCATAAGGTAAAGCATCATAAAAAATTAGGGGAAGAATGTAACTTACTGTTTCTTATTGCGCATGAACTTCAAGGACTTTGGTGTTTTCGGCATGCATTATGGTCTCATCCTCAGGGATTACTCCTTCTTCTTCAATTGGAAGGCCTAATTATTTCGGGAATTCCATTCCTCCTTTATCTGAATCATGTGACGAGGTGTTATCGGAATCCTGTAATGGAAAGCAACTAACCTCATCTTCCTTTTGTTGTGCAGGAGAAACAGGCTCATAGATTGCTTTGTCAGAGGGGGAGGTGCTTGTTGATACTTCATTATTTTGTTCAGGTCCTGCCTCCTTGGCCATGTCTTCAGGAATCCCATGTTGAATGATGGTTTGCTCACCTTCCTCTTGGATATCATCAATAGAGTTTTTACAGGCAAACAAACTTTCCATATTAAAATCACCTGAAGTAAAGAGATCTTTTATCCCGGATAAGGAGATGTTCTGTTCAATTATTTTAGCCATGCCATAAGATTCATCGAGCGTGCCTGGGCTCTTTTTACCGAGGGGAAAACCTAGGTGTGCCAAGAGCGCATGAGTATATATATGGACAATGTACTTGTTTTCAGGACAATGCCCCTTAGGAATCTGATATAAGGTGCACTCAAACCTACTCTGGAAGTTAAATAGGGTTTCATTCTCAGTTTGTTTTATATGCTCAAATTTTTTTAGTAGTACTGAGTTATCTTCTGACTGAATACCCCATTCTTCGAGAAAGACTTCTTCCAACTAGTTCATAGAGGTGATGCTAGCATTATGAAGGTTATCATACTACTTCTTAGTATTTCCATGAAGAGTGTTTGAAAAAAGTTTCATCACTACATCTTTGACATCATCATCGACAGGGTGGAGTCTAAGGTAAGAATAAAATTCATCCATATGAAAGTTAGCTCTTTCCCCATTGCCACCAGTGAATCTAGGGAGCCATCTCTTGGATATCGGGGGCATTTGTCTTGGGTATCCTGGGATTTTTCTCATGTCTAAAGGTTTATAGCTCCCAGGATCCCATTGTGAAGTCATTGTTGGCTTCGTCATCAATGGAGTCGCCAGATAATTTTCTTGAAACTATCAAAAGATAAGGGAAAACACCCTAGTGGAGTCGCCAGGTAAGCTTGTAAGATAGGACATCTAAAGGAAAGGCTTACCGAAAAGATTTTTCATTTGAGGAGAATTGACTTAGTGTTCCCCGACAACGGTGCCAAAATGTTATCACACAATTTGTAGTTTAGGTCATAGTCTAGAAGATAAGAACAGGGACATACCCCACCCAATGTCACCACAATGGGGAGGTCCTTTATATTTAGGGTGGCTAAGCCCAAGGGAGACGTCCTTGGCAATCTGGGGTTTGAAAGGAAAAGGCTCTAGGGATTAAGGCTAGTTTCCCCTTCACAGATTACCGCCCAAAAGATAGTCAAATGAAGAATAACCACAAGGAAAGCACCTGCTTGCGAGACAAGACAACAATGAAACTAATACATGCAATAATGGTTAGTACTTCATAGATCAATGACTATCAAAGTTTTAATGTATATGAGCATATATAGCAGTAAATATTGATGAAGTCAATGTTTGCAATAATGACAATGGCATTATTGTGTTACTTTGTCAATAAACACTGGAATAATATAACATCTAATGAAAATTAAATCAATGTATTAAATGTCATTTATTGCTCATACACAATAGATTGCTTCGTCAATATCCTAAAGATGACGTCAACTTTTATTAGGGTTAGTATGATAAGCAATGTGATAGACAAAGAAGGTCAGTGTTTTGCTAGTTAACCAATGAAAATTACCAATACATCAATGCCTATCACAGGATGACCAAGCCAACAATATCTTCTATCAACAATAGCTCAAATTAGGCATGACATCATCATTAATTGCAGGGTTAGAGGGATGGTTGTGTCAGGTATGACGTCAGCCCTGGTTATTGCACTAGGGTTAGTTAGGGTTTCAAAGTTTGAAAGTTTGAAAGATGAACAAGCTCAACGTTGGAGAGAAAACCAGTGCCTTAGGGTAATATGGAGTCAAAAGTAAGGGCAAGATCTCAGGAGGATCAAAATTTAAAGACTAGAAGGTTAGGTTCTATGGTGCTGCAATGGCAGGGCCCTAGAATCAAAACCCTAAGGGAAGGAGGCTCATTCCGATGTTGCTTAAGCAAGGCCTCATGCTCCTTCCTCTTTCTTTAAATATTCTTGGCAAAACAGCTAGCTTTAAAGTACAAGTCTAAGGGAGAAAAGTGTTGCGGGATCAAGGCTGTTCAAACCTTAGAAGGTTAAAACCCTAGGTGTAGAATTAACTAGGCCTAGGACGTCTCCTCTATTCAACCTATACTTAAAAGCTAACTCAGAAAAAGAGAGATGAGTGTAGCAACGACTAGGTGATATCTTCCTTAATCAATGGCTAAAACAAGTTTCTCAAGCATGGGGACATATAGCAATGACCTACTTGTGTGCTTGCTACCTAGGGTTTCAAGATTAAGAAAATATAATAGCACATGTAAGAGATTAAACCTACAACCATTCATTTAAGAAGTTTTGCATGAAAAATTCACTTACAAATCATGAAGAATGCTCATCAAACCCTAGTTGTAAACCTTCCAATGAGAGAAACACCATAAAATGCCAAGAAGAATCCTCCAACAAGAGTTGCGCCTCACTTCCAAGAGAAAAATACCAAGACAAAAGACTAAAAGTAGATCTCTCACAAGAGAGTAAGTTATGTTATCTTCAAAATGAGGCAAAACGTCCTCTATTTATACCAATCCATGACCTTTGAATTAAATTTTAGGTCATTAAAATAGCCGACAAGGATGACTACCAAATTTACACTGTTTTTACATTAACTACTAAAAAGATGACACAATATGAGCAAAAAGAGGGACGTCAAGCCCTTTTGAGAGAGACGTTGGCCCCTTTTGGGCAAGCACAACATCCAGAAAACCAAACGTTGGCCGTTCTAGGGATCCTCCAAGCTGCCACACATGCCAAATGACCTCAGCACACTGCCACATGCTCCAGACAACGCCCATCTCTCTCAGGTGACATCCTGTCCATCAAAGGCAAATGTTCCATTTGCAGTGGGTGATCCCCCCTAGGCCGGGCTCTGCCAAAATGTCCTGGGTGGAAAGTCCTTCTCTCTTCTCATGCAATGGCTCATCACAACGTTGTCCTGTCTCTGCTATCCCAACAACCATCTGATGGGCTCTTCAGCCCCATGGAGGTCCGAGCTAATCATATCCCCATGTGTACCAGTCCACTGGTACCTGTCGGTCGGGTATGGTCCTGCACATCAAAAACTACGCCCTCCATGGGCTCATCATTCCTCGAGATCATAGCAATGTCAATCATATTTCATCATTAAATTGATCAAACACATGCATAAGACCCCTAGCATATCCTCTAAGAGCTCAAAGACATTACACATATGAACTATACAAAGTTGAAGAAACAAACATAATAACCTATTGGGCTAATATCCACAAGAAAAGGAAAGTTTCCACAGAGGATCATTCAAGCCATGTTCATGAAGTGATATGGTCTAGGGATGTCTAGTTATAGTAAGACCAGGGGTAGGTGTTGTCCGTGGGTGCCTTTGTAGGGGGTGAGTTGTACCCGTCATGGATGCACTTTTTCCAAACCCCTTTATTGCCTTTATTCTTTATTTATTGCTTTTCTTTCTTTTTGCTTCAAGATCTGACCAGAGGACACTGCCTTGGCGTGGTGACCAGAGCTGACAGTGTTACCCACTGGTCTTTTCGCAAAAATGATAAGGCTGGCTCGTGATGAGACCCCCTTTCCTTTGGCCATGTAACCAAAGGTCATTGCCCTGGCGTGGTGACCAGATGATGGCAATGTCATATCTCTAGATACGTATGAACATAATGGGTCGGCTCGTGATGAGACCTCCCATCCTCTTGGTTAGGTCTTGTTTTTGTTATTTTTCTTAGGGTCCCTTTTGTTTCTTATCGAGAGGCCTTTTATTGCCTTCTCGGGGATCCTTGGGTGAAGCATCTCTAGGTTTTATTTCCTATAGCTTTTATCTTTTACCAGCTTCTTTTACCCCCCGGGCCTTTAGACCCTTCTTCCCACAAGACAAAGTGTAACCCTCAAATGTCATCCTAATGGCCGGACTAGGGGAATGGGATAGATGTGTGGGATATAAGATGTAAAGTGATAGAATGGTGGGACCGGACGATGGCTCTGCAAATCCCCCCTGGTGGCTAACCAAAACCCATAAATACAAGCTTGCTAGGGCACCCCATTAATCCCCCCAACAATGGTCAAGTGGATTAGTGTAAGATCCAAGCAGTTGTCAGAAATATAAGGAAACTGATGCATATATAAGAAGGTTATAATGATCAAACATGACACATAACACGATACCTTGGACCAATTACCTCATGGAGCAAGAGTCTTCTCTGATGCAAGTCCAAGACGATGGTGATGGAAGCTGCTGTTGCTAACAGGACAAGTCTGGCGAAGAAGAAGAAGGATGGGCCCTCCAGGGCCATGCTTAGGTCAATCCTGCTGTCGGTACTCCATGTCTAGGACCTGTGGGCCTCGAGACATGATATCCTAGTTATCCCTAGAAAACGGGGATAACAGGACCACAAGTCTGAAAAGTGGATGTATGTGTACCACTATTGATAACTCTATGCCTTTTAGAAGGCAAGGACTCGAAAACTGGTGGTAGCTGTAACAACCAACAGGACCTGTGAGGAAGTTGGTCCGACTCCAGGACGACTTATGACTCTTCAACAAATAAAAATATATCCGATGGCCAACTAGTAGTCAAAGAGAATACCAAAAAGTCAAACGTCCAATATGCATGCAAACGGGCTAAAGTTTTTGAGTGGCCTCCCTCGAAAAAGGAGCTATGTCTCATCCAAGAGGGACTTGAGACTCCCCACTAAAGTTTGGAGGTAAAATAATCAATTATAAGGGCCCTCGTGGGCTTAACAACTAGTCGGTAAAATCCCCTCGGACAGGTAATCCTCCATAAAGGTTGTGTTGTCCGACCCTTATCTAACTTAGGGTACAAGAAGAATAACCCCTGCACGTAACATATGAGATACCTAAGTCAAGAAACTAATAAACCACTATATAATCGATGCACAGGCGAGCAGTCATAAGTCCGGATCACCATATGGGCAGGGTAGAAAAGCCCAAAACCTTGAAAGGACCGCCTCTTACAGAGGTATGGGCACTAGAAAGATCCCCAAATACGAATAAATCCACAGAAATATCTCTAACGCTAGGTGAGTATCCAGGGGTTATCCCTTCAACTAACTTCGTGCAACCTCATGATTAACTCCGGTGTGAGCAGAGCCTCATGATCTTACTGATTATACAATGGACTTCTCAACTCCTTGTCTCAGACACATATGTTGATTTAATTGCCTTGGAGAAGTTTACTCACAAAATCCTATTCCAAGGCACTAAATCCTAAGCTAGTTTGTGCACCCTAAAAATAAAATCGTGACTAATCAATTTTAGTTTAAAGCGTAAATTTTATTGGCCGTGGTTACTCAAAAAGGTATGGAAGTGAAACTCATGGTGTTATGACTCTACAAGAAAATAAATATGGATATAATGCAAAGTCTATCTTTAACTTTTCAATGAATGATATGCTAATAAAAACAGTGCAGTCTTCAATTTCAACTTTGCAATTCAAAAGTAAAATGCAATCTTTCGCTAAATGTGCTAAGCTAATGATAAAAATTCAAAGACAAAAATGCAAACCAATGCAAAATGCCTATTTTTTTGTATTTTCAATATTCTAAAAAGAAAATGCATGGACTGATAAACAACCTGACATATGAATTCTACTGTGTATAAAAGAAGTAACTCAAGCAGAATACCAGGCAGCCAAGCAAACAACCCAAAAACCAAGGACAAATTAAAAATAGAAAACAAAGAGAAAGACTACGCCAAAAAATTCAACTCCAAACAGGCTTCCTGTCATCCCAAATAATCTCAATATACACTACAGAGACCTAAGAAGGCTCAACAATCTTTAAATCCTACCCAACAATCACTCAACCAAGCAAACAAGCAAGGGGAAGTGGTATACGCGAATGTTCTGGAGAATAGAGCGTATATACGCTTCTTGCAGTGATACAACAAGTGCGTATACACGATTGTCAAGGAAAAAAGGGCGTATATGATTTAAAACAAGGCCAGGCAAGGGTAAAAGGCTGGAAACTCAGATTCAGAGTGAATAGAATCTGTCAAGCAGTGATATGACAAGAAACACAAAGGAAAAAGAGCAATGTAATAAGAAAAATTACTTCAACCCTTAGAAGGAAGATCAATCCCAAGTACGGTCATCATTTCTGTTACAAAGGAAAAACTCTCTATGGCTAAGGGTAAACCACAACAGACATATATGACTGCAGAAATCAACTCAATTCCAACATATGCTATATAGACTAATGTGCAATACAAGAAAGAGGCCTACCTCGATCCAACGTTTGATGATGTTCCACCATTGAGGACTTTGACCCAAAGCTTTATACCTACAAGAAGTTCTCAACAAACAAGCGAAGCAAGTATATAGTGATGATATAAAAGGGGTTAGCACATCAGATAGCATAATCCATTAATAAACATTGCAAACATGCCCATGGATAATAATCATATATTTGCAAGATAACAATAGGACGGGAAAGGAGTATTTCTATTAATAATTGAGGAACAAAAGCGTCAACATTACAGACTTTCGTGTCGGCATGGTTCGAAACCAAGAAACCAAGTTCCTTCCAATTGGGTCTCCACCACTTCAATCCTCCACCAAATCCAAGCTCATAGAAAAGAGGCAATGAGATCCTCTCAGCCATAGGGAAAGAGCTTGGGGGCTAAACACTGTGTTCAGACTTGAGGGACAAAGGGATGTAGACTCAATATGAAGTAATTTCTCCAGAGTAACTTTGCTCTCAAAGTTGAATGCTTTTTCTCTTCTTTTTCATAGCTCGAAATTGTGCTCTTATAGCCTTCAGAATGCAACTAAAGGGCCGAGTCAGAACGTTTCCAGTATATAGAAGGCCAAGGATCAGAGATCTCCTGTCGTGACATGGAAACCCGACCTCATTTTGTATTTTCTGGCACAAATCCCGATATACGTGAGCTATAGTGGAGCAACAAGCGTATACACATATTGTATAACTTATAGGAAGCGTATATGTGGAAAAATGTATGTTTTAGCTCTGGATTCATCAAAAAATGGATGATAAGTCTGCATAGGGAAATGGAAAAAGGCCCTCTGTGCAAGATAGCAATGGTGAGTCAAGTCTTGCTATAACACAAGATTACATAGAGTGAATGGAAAAGAGAATACACAAATCGGAAATAGTAGCAACCCAAAAATAAAAATAGAAAACCGAAATACTAACTTTGTAAAAAATAAATTAGAAGGACGTATTTGGACTTTATACCTCCGGGTCTTACTAAAATGGTCGTATATTGGGAAAATGAAAACTTTTTTAAGTGAAACAAAAAGCATTTCCAGCTGAAAGTATCACTTCAGACGTAATGAAACAATCCTCACAGCCCATAAATGCACAAAAATTGCAGAACCAAAAAATACGCAACACGGGTTCAAGATCTCAATCTACAACAATAGTGGGTCTTCAAACGGGCTTTGATACGATGTTCGAAAAAACATTGTATTCCCACACATGATGAATACCTTTAGTAACCACTCACACAACTAGATCAAACATCAATACACTAATGTTTTTATGTGGTTAAAACCCTCAAAGAGGGAAACAATCCACGACCCCAACCAACATGGTCACTTGAGGCAACATATTAATGCAAAAGAAAAATATTTTACAAGGGAATTTCTCACAAAAGATCATCAACAAGAACCTCCATGATATTTAAATAGAGATCATGGAACAATATGGTGTTAAGCTATGGATTAATATAGTCGTTAATATCTAGGAGAATATGAGTCATGCGATCACTTCTATAGAACATGGAACACAAGCTTTACATGGAAACCCTTTTAGGAGAAAACCATGAAACTTCTCTTTATAATTTTTAATAGGCACCAACCTATGGGAGATACCAATCCCCATTGGTACAAATCTTGGTAGGCACCAACCTACTCTTACAAATCTTCGTAGACACCAATCCCCACCATTAAGCAGAAACTTAGCAAGAGACACCAATCTCTTACAGATCTTCGTAGACACCAATCTACTAGAGACACAAATCCCCACCACTAAACACCAACTTAGCAAGAGATACCAATCTTTGAGCTACACCAACCTCCACCGAGTATGCTTGTTATTTCTTCCTTCACTAGGTCTGCTCATTGCTTCTTGCCTTACCGGGTATACTCACTTCTTCTACCTTCACCAAGTCTTCTCACTACTTTTGCCTTTACCAGGTCTGACTAAAATTTAAATTTCCAAATGACAACTTTCCCAAAGATTTTTGTTTAGGGCCTCTTCCCAAGAATGAACTTCTATAGCATTCCATGTATCCAATTTTGAAAATATGATTATAAAACTTTTACCTAAGGTACTTATTTATGTCTCCTCTGTCTTTGAAAAATATCAATGTCTAAAACATCTCGAAACATAAGTTATAACAAAAGTGTCAAGTTGACTTGTTTGAAACTGATTTCAAGAGCATTCAGGAACCCAAACTTCCACAGAGCATATCTCCTAAAGTATAGAGAATAAACATATTATATTTTGACCGCATGCACACCAAGATCTCTCTGTTGTCTCTACAAAATGTCATGGTTTGAAACATCACATAAAATAAGTTATAGTGAAAGTGCCAAGATGACATGTTTCAAACTAATTTTAGGAGCATTCAGGAACCCTAACTTCCAAGGGGAATATCTCTGAAAGTATATCAAACCAACATCTTATAGTTTTACCATATGTACACCAAGATCTCTCCTCTATCTCTGCAAAATATCAAGGTCTGAAACATCACATAAAATAAGTTATGGAAAAATTCTTAATCTAACCTATTTGAAACTGATTTCAGGAGCATTCAAGAACCCTAACTTCCACAAGTCATATATCCGAAAATAAAGTGAAACAACATCTGATATTTTTACCACATGTACACCAAGATATATCCTCTATATCTGCAAAATATCATGGTCTGAAACATCCAAGAAAAAAATATTATTGTGAAAATGCCAAGATGACTTGAAACTGAGTTCACATTTCAATTTTTTCTAATCCATTTTTCACACACACACTTTCTCTCAATGCTTTCTCTTTTTGTAATTTTTCATAACCCTTCATGAAGGGACATTTCTCTTAGTTGAATAATCAATTCCCAATACCATGGGAAAATACCCCAAATACCATGGGAAAATACCCCAAACTCATGGGTTTGAAACCACCATTTCACTTTTCACTTTTTCACATGCACCCCTTTTCTAATATACTTGTAGACATATATATATAAATTAATCTTGTAAATGTTGTGTGTATTGTGATGTTGTAATATGACATTAATGACATCATTAATACTTTTACATCAATGACAATAATTCCAACAATGAGCACACACACTTTTTTGAAACCATCCACTAACAAACAAGTAGTCATGGCCTTTACAAGTCATAGGAAAACCTCCAACAAAGTCCATGGAGATGCTCTCCAAAGGTCTTCTTGGTACTGACAATGACATGTTTAAGCCAAGTTTCCAGTTACTTATCTTTTTAGTGCTATAAATAACACAACCTCTTAAAAACTTTGCTTCCTACTCTTGCATCTTTGGCCAATACACATACTCCTATAGAATTTCCACTATCCTTGTTACGCTAGAATCCCCAACAACTTTGGAAGTTTGTGCTTCTCTAATCAACTTAATTCTTCTGTATCGGGGTATGCATAGATTTTCTAGATTGTATAAAAGCCCATATTGGAGGTGGTATTCATTTCCTTATATGGTGGTGACCAATCTCTCCTTCAACTGCTTGTATACTCCTATGAAATCTTCATCTCTCTCATAGTATTTACTCAAAAGTTTATGAGTGAAAGGATAAATCTACATTATAAATCCAATTACTATAATATTCTTTAGTGGTGGTCAAGAGAGCATCTATGCTAGCTTATTAGCATCACATTTCTTGTACTTGATTAGTAGGTGGAATTGTTGCAAGAATCCCAACCACTTGTAATGCCTCACCTGCTGAATCTTTCTCTAACTTTGTAGGTACTAAAGGAGTTGATCTGTGTGTATGATGGTCTCTTTTCCTATGATATAGTGCTTCCACTTCTTCACTGTTTGTAGAATCACAAATATATCCTTATCATATGGGGTGTAATCAAGTAATGCTACATGAAACAACTATAAATGGTAAGACATAGGCCTTCTTCCTTGCATGAGAACTTCTCCTAATGCATACCCATTGGCATCTGTCTCTAGATCAAAAGGTCACCACAAATTGGAATGGATAAGATGAGAGAATCACTGATATTCTTCTTCAGGTCTTAAAATTCTCATTTTCGTGGCTTACCCCAATGTAAGCTCTTTCCTTTGGTGGTCAAGGCATGCATTGACACTGCTATTGTGGAGAACTTTACAATGAAATTTATCAAGTATTGTGATAGCCCCATGAAACTTTTGACCTCTATCACACTGGTGGAAATAGGACATTGTCCAATGGATTCAATATCCTCCAGATCCACTCTCATCTCTCCTCCACCAATCATGTGCCCAAGATATATCAAGGAAATCTTCTCGAACTCACATCTCTACAAATTGGTGATCAATTGATTCCTCCTTAAAGTATCTAACACTCGTGTCACATGTGAGAGTTTTATTGCCACATAGTAATGAATATTAGTATGTCATCTGAATATACTATTACAAATGAGTCAATGAAAGGCTGTATCACATCATTCATAAGTCTCATGAAAATTGCAGGTGAATTACACAAACTAAAAGACATCATTAACCACTTGTACAAACCTCGTCTTTTTTCAACCTTGTATTCCACATGTCTTCCACTCTGATTCCGATTTGATGGTAACTTGATTAGAGTTATAACTTGGTGAAGAATTTAACTTGTAATATCTGATCCAACAAGTCATCAATCCTTGGCAGAGGATATCTATTCTTGATGGTGATTTTGCTCAGGTCATGATAGTCAATGCACATCCTCCAACTTTTATCCTTCTTTTTCACCATGATGATGGGTGAACCACATGGTGATGTACTAGGTCTGAGGACTCCCTATTCCAACAATTGTTGTAGCTACTAGGTCGTACGGTGCAAGGGGAGAATGTATGCTGCACAAGTAGGTGAAATTTTCTCAAACACTAATGACATTACAACCCATGAGGTATGTACGGCCTATGGGAAGGTAAAAAACTTATCCAGGAATGAAATGAAGCCCATAGAGAGTGAAAAACACATGGGGAGTGAGAATACAATATCCAACAAGGAAAATTCATCTCAATGAGTAAAATGGTGATTTGTAGGAGAGATAAATACACCAACATCCATGAAAGGACTGAATTAGAAAATCCTTATACATTTGCAACAACTCTAAAATAAAGACCAATGATATCCCATTTCCAAAATGGATGAATGGAGGTGAATAAATATTGGTTGGATTGGTTTACTTTCTTGTGTGGATTGTATCGATGGAAAATAATCTCCAACATTAGATGCTAAATAATCCTCCTTGCTAAACAACACATAGACAACTATTAAACTACAAAGAAACTACATTTCAAATCATAGACAGAGAAAATAACTTATCAAATAGATGAAATTACACATAAAACTCAAAGTTTACCCTGGAAACCCAAATGGGAAATCCAACATTCAAATGGCTTCGGCCAAGCTCTTTATTCTACAACAATGGGAAGGTCAGAATCTCTTTGGTTCATCCTTATGATCCTCATTGAAGTATGGGCATCATTTCTCTTCATTATGAACCAAATTGTAAATGTGTTGAACGTGCACATAATAGATCTAGCTAGAAAATACCACACACATTTGTAGAGAGAAATTGAGAAAGCATGAAAGAATTCTCATTAACCGTAATGAATAATGACTAATTTACACATGATATACTCTATATAACTCAACCAATGCACATTGGAGGTGAATCCAATGCGCCATAGTGGTGGTCTAGATTGATCTTGACACACACCAACAGTTACGGGAGTGAACTGCCACCTATTCTAGTTCTCGGGAAGTTACGGGAGTGAACTTCCACCTAGCTAAGTTAACGGGTCTACCAGTCTTCAGTTAACTGACTGAAACATAGTGAAGTGAGGAGGAGATCAGGGAATCATGGGTAATGCGCTAGTCTAGTGATGATACCAAGGATAATGTGCATTAGTTGGTGATGATCCCAATGTTGCATGGTGACAAAACCAATGCAACATCTAGACTCCACTCAACTAGTCAAACTGAAGAGAATATTCTCTTAGAGGAATATTCTCCCTAAACTTTAGGAGACTAGATAAAGACTAATAAACAAGGAAAAACCTTAGGAAAAAGAAATCTTAGGTGTGTGTGAAGTAAGAAATCCTAGGTGTGTGTAAATGTGTTGAACCTGCACAGAATAGATCTAGCTAGAAAATACCACACACATTTGCAAAGAGAAATGGAGAAAGAAGAAGTAGGAGAGAAAGAATGGAAGAATTCTCATTAAACGTAATGAATAATGAATAATTTACACATGATATACTATGTATAACTCAACCAATGTGCACTGGAGGTGAAGCCAATGCGCCATAGTGGTGGTCTAGAGTGATTTGGACACACACCAACAGTTATGGGAGTGAACTGCCACCTAGTCTAGTCTCTTGGGTAGTTACGAGAGTGAATTGCCACCTAGTTGAGTTAACTAGTATACCAGTCTTCAGTTAACTGACTGAAACATAGTGAAGTGAGGAGGAGATCAGGGAATCATGGGTAATGCGCATTAGTTTTTTATGATCCCAATGTTGCATGGTGACAAAACCAATGCAGCATCTAGACTCCACTCTACTAGTCAAACTGAAGTGAAAACTGAAGAGAATATTCTCCTTAAACTTTAGGAGACTGGATAAAGACTAATAAACATAGGAAAAACCTTAGGAAAAATAAATCCTAGGTGTGTGTGAAGTAACTCCAACACCCCCCCTGAACATCACTATGGTGAAAATAAA